>JAQGAF010000133.1:0-76419 GCA_034687865.1 Kryphioiulus occultus
GTCCACTTACATGTATGACACTTTGGGACGTTAAAGAATTACGTCATCATCTTGGTGAAGGGGTTATACAAGTTTGATATATGGTATTTAAATATAATCATGCTTTTGTGTGACAAAAATAAATTATTTAAGATCTAATTTTATACAGATTTCGATGAAAATGATGTCGAGTGCTGACACATTGGGTGCTGGGTCTGAAAATCACGATTATTGTGACAAACACTTGACTGTTGTACTTCCTATGCACTGTGGGTGAATTTAAATTAATTATAAGCAAACTTGTGTCTGAAATATGTTTTCAAATCACAGAAATCTTATAGGAATTCACAAGAAGCAAGTTATCGTTAAATGTATGGCGAATTTAACTCTTCACGGATATTGCGAGTAACGGCTATAACGAGAAAATTAGGTCGGTCCCTTGATGCTCGTTATAACAGAGTTTGCCTGCACCTGTACGTAACAGTGTTTATTATTTATGCTTGAAAAGTGTGAGTAATTTATACACTTTTGCGTTATTACTCCATACCTTACAAGTTACAGGTACCTTTAATTGAATTGTAATAGTTACTAGTAATTACAAGTTGCTCGATATCATTGATGGAACACAATACATGTACAGGGCTGGGAGTGGGTCTAAGCAATATTGCATCCAAAAATGTATTCACCAAAAGAACGATTTGTATCCAAAATGTATCAACTTTCACATCAAGTGAAAGCTTATAATTCTGGTGGAATGTTGTTCGAATTAAGGATATACAAAGTTGTATGTAAGGCTTCCACAACACAAAAAATCATTTGTATCCACTTTTCGCCAAAATAGCTATTTTGTATCCATGTGTATCCAACATATTAAAATGCATCCAGATTCCCCATTTGTATCCACTCTCCCAGCCCTTATGTATTACAAGCCCATATTTTCCAGCCCATACATTTGTATAATAACTTGTACTCTAATACTTGTACTGGTTCGTTTAATATGGCCCAGATCTTGCTTGTAGTGATATAAATTCAGTCGGTTTAAGCCAACTACCCTGAGGACTATTCAAATATTTAAATATTGCTCGAAACAATTCAAATCTGGTGATTTCATTAACGATGGAAGATACTGAAGTTGCCCTTCCAACTCTGTAAACAAATCCAACCCCTATATTCCATTTCCTAGAATATTCCCCATATACAGGTATTTTTCCGCTGAAATCTAGCAATGTGAGAATTACGGTCATGTTGCTCAACATGTTATTCATCAAAGGACACTTTCACTAGTGGTCGGACGTCCGAGCTGTTTTGACCCTAAACCCCATCTAGCCCATGATCATCCGATTTTTGTTAACCCTCCCTGACTTTTGACGTCGTTTAGTTCACAAGAAATTTCCAATGGATTTCTAGTCTAAACTTCATACATGAATACGACCGAAACAAGTCCGATTCGTAAAAGTCCTTCCGTTTGTGGACAGCAATAAGCCGATTTCGACATCTGTCGGTAACTTAGCATCAACAGCAGCAGCATATATCCGTTTCATGCAGCATTTTCGAGAAAACAACGAAATGCCTTTCCAGTTAGCAACCCAATAAATATTCAATACTTCTCGATAGCAACTTTCAACTGTTTACGAGGTATTTGTTCTGCTTCTGAGAATTGCCTATCTTTATCGACAATGGGGATTAACTGACCAACCCTACTTTCCCAACGATGGTCAGCACGCGATTTCGACAGGGTGGCCAAAGCCAGTGAAGGGACTCTTAAAGTGACCCTCGGGGCCGTATATACAGGCTCTCCAAAAGTATAATAAGTACGTACACTGCAGATACACAGGTAGATGTAGATGTTTATCACAGTCAGTAGTCTTAAGACAAAAACTGCCTCTAGCCATAACAAAAATATGGGGATTTTAAATCTGAAACAGTTTTAGGCAAATACATTACATTAGAACCTGTCTATAAACAAATAATACAAAAACTAATATCCTCTCTAATCTAACCCACTTACATGTCACTCTAATAAATCTTCACAAAATGATATATCAATAATTTTTGCGTTGGTTTTTATTGGGACAGACAAATTTTGCAAATTAACACAAGTTTTTAATACGGAAAATTTGGCAAAATAACAAACAAACATACATGTATACGTACTAGCAGAATTTGTGACGCCACGTTTATGGCTAATATTATAATGCCGTTATGAGTGGTGACGCCACGCCCATGCCCCCAATAATAACCTCTCTAAACTAATATTCAGCACCGATCTCTTTGATACGAGTTCGTATAAATTTAGACACGTTCTTCTGTACCGAGCAATGTCAAGACTTATAGAATTTGATTCTTTCAACTTCACTGACAATATCTTGGTCAAAGCTCTCAAAAAGCAACGGCAAGCCTCATCGAGATGACAGCATCGTTTTCTTTTTATTCCCATTATTAACAATTACACGTACATCTATATGTATTGTTTCATTCCTAAATAAGGAAACGTATACTGTACATCGTGCATTCTACTCAACATGCGGCCATATGAGGTGTGAAAACCCTCCAAAAACAAGAGCAACTAACATTCCCATTACATAACGAGATGGGGCAATTAAAAGGCTCCAAATGTCTTCAAATAATATATGGGTCCTGGTACCCGTCGAAGGTACACAAACAATTAAGTGCGTCTTTGGTGGCGAGTGTCGTCCGGCATATTACATGAATTCCAACATGACCGCATGCGTGTCAGGGGGGTCAGGCTGGACACACGTTGATCGCTGGACACTGGTTTCAGGAAAGGTAAGAAAAAAGCTGAAGAGATGATTCCGAAGATAGCAGGTCCGAGTTGGATCACAACACAGACACCGACGTCGCGTTATTTGCGGTGATTGATGTGGGATATTTTGAAGGTAAGGGGAAAATGTAAGGGGATTAACGCTAGGCCTATGCGAATAACGAGCAAACGGTAGGATAACAAAAAGCCAGTGATATTCTTGTAAATGTCGAAAAATGGATGAATGCCACCTAGAAGGCTAAGAGGACGACGCAGTGGGGATACCTTTATTTTCACCCAGAGCTAAAGGGAGGATGTTATATTAAAGGCAAGAAATAAGTATCTCCCTGGATCACTCCAGTCAGTGCTTAACAAGCAACGGCGCACGTACGAGCATGGTTTCAGCGCATAATGGCTAAATTATGGCGACAAAAGAAAATAGACCCTCGCGATAAAAAATATACAGCGAAAAAAGAGTTAATGCTGCAATCGTGTGGGCACAGAACCCAGCCAAAAAAACTCATGAACATGTATTTGACAGTATATATATACGTCATTCACACATCATTAAACGTGCCATAAAAGGTGCATCCTGGCCAAGGCTGACCCATCAACTTGTACAAACATCAGTTTCTATGATATTGAAAGGGTGAGCATAACATGAACCGAGCATTCAATCTTTCCCTCATTGGAGAAATTAATTTAGAAAACTTGGGGTTAGAACTAACAAATTTTTATAAAAGGTAGTTTTTATTTCAGGTATTTGACGCATAGGGAGTAGCAGCAGAAAATAACATCAATCACGCATTTTGGTCTCAATTCACTGTTTAATGATTCTAGCTGTAACAGCGCCGCCTGCTGGTGCACAGAGTTCTACGGAATTTTACTTCTACCCATTTTCAAAATCTGTTCCTTGTACATGTAATTCTAAGTTTAAGTTAATTTTTGCAATGAGGGAAATACTTTATGCACACCCTGTAAGTATGCATTGTATATGCCAACTTGGACACATTGTGAAAAGAGCTATACAATTATGATCAAACATGATCGTGTGTAACAAAACGTCATCAGAGTTCCAGGAAGGTGACATGTGCTTATCGACACATCCTGCAGTGAGCATCGCTGTGACGTCATTTCCTTCCCGTTGCTCTTATAACCTACAATGGCTGCCAATCTTTAATTTATATTCTGTACTTAGACATGTCCATAGTCATCAACGGTCCCGTTGTCCCCATGTGAATATCCGCCTCACGCACACCCTGTACGGCCCCCTTACCCCCCACAAACATTATTACGTTTCGATTTCTGGTGTATCGAAACACGAATTATAGGCAGTTATCAAATATGACTTTTTGTTTCCCCATACAGGCAGTGTAGCGTAGAGGGGGTCATTCATTTTAACCCCTCTTATTTTAGCACAGTCCATGCCTGTCTATAATTCATCCCCCAATATCGCCTCGGTCTCATATTTTAGTCCATAGATTGGGTCTCCGTGGTTTTACCCCCTGCGACGAAGGCAAAAACCTCTAATAAGCCCTGGACGTTTATAGCCCGTGGGCCTATGAGCGCACGCGGACCCCCATTAGGCCTTAAATATCATTTGGGGCCAAATTCAATTAAATCCTTATTGAATTTCTCCTCCTTAATGGCTTCAGCAGCATTGGACAAGGGTGGAGCGAACGTGTCAAATACATGATATCCCCTACACACTAACATTGTTATGTCCAAAATTATGCTGTAATTTCGGACAGCTTACACTTGGACTGGAATGAACTCAAACTTTTAAGAATGTTGACGAAAAGTCAAGAATTGAACTTGCACATGTTCACTATACGAAAAAAAATCAAGCACTTAATCTCCAAATATATTTTTCGCTGATTTGTAGATAAAGAAGTGTTAAACAACGTTATTTTTTTTTGTATTTTATGTAATTACGACAATTTTTTTCTGTATTTTATGTAATTACGACAATTTTTTTTCTCGTAATCTATATCACATGCAAATCAATACACAGAATAGCCGTAGCTGCGTCTTTCTGAATTTCTGTCATAAATTTTCTAAGTTTGATTTTGCCGCTGAAATATACGAACGTTGATTCGCCGATTGTAGTCACGTGCCGATGCTCGAGGAAGTGACGCACGTGGTAACCATGGCAACCGTGGAACGTTCCATATTGCAAAAAACTCAATTGCGTTTTTTTCAAGACGGCGTATAATTATATCACTTGCCAATTTTACAGTTGTATCTCAAGAAAAACGAGTATTAGCAGGTAATTATTATATTGGTAGTTTAAATCAATACGCAAAAATCTGTGTTTGGGGGTTTCAAATACGATATAACGATACTTGGAGGCTAGTACGAGTCCATGATTCGAAGAGTATTATTCGTATTGTTTTGTCTTAGTCTATCAACTGAATGTTGTTAAATTGGGCATTATTTACGCAATGTTTTCTCTCAATATATCTTGGGTGTAGATGCTGTACACTCGTTGACTTCGTAATAGCCAAAACAGACAGACTTAAGCCTCGCCCTGCACATATCGTTTATTTTTTGTGTATTTTCAACAAAGAAACAAGCATTTCAAGGGTTGGGCAGCAGTTTGCAGTTTTTGCGAAATTTTCTATAGGAGTGGGCGCTGGCACGTACAGATATGACAACTGAAGAATGTCTATTATTGGACGTATTTGTCCCGTCGGCTGCAATCTGTTCGATTTAACCCCCCTCCGATCGCTTTACCCCCTCAGATGTCACTACCCACATATCTTCGGAAGAACCCCATGCCTCTCCATCCGAAAAAACGTTTTTTCAGCCGATTTGATAGAAAAAAATATGAAAAACCAACCCAGCCGCTTTTTTATTTCCAGAAATATCTTAGAGCTGAAAAAAGCACAAGACAGTTAGACGTGCGCAGGTTCGAGGGCTGTTGTGAATCCGTTTTCTTTTGGAAAAAAACAAAAAAGACGACCTGTCACCCCTTTCATTCACGCAGCGTGATAACAATCAACCATCTGATTAGACATTAAACCACGGTTATAAATACGCATGCACACCGTAGTTTATCATGGTTTAGGCCACGGAGGCAAAAACGAGGGTTCTTACCCTGTTTGGTTGTTAATAAGACAACGCGAATGCGAAAATGCCAAATAAGTTACAAATTGTTAAAACATCGGTTAGTCAAACTCACTGGACGCCATGTTGATTGTGATATCAAGGTGAAAGCATGTTTTAACATTTAGACTCATCGTTTAGGCTACCATTTGCTGCATTGGCAAAACGCCATTTTGTTTTAAATCTCAGGTGCTGGGATCTGGTCACGTGTTACCCATTCCCACATCGATATTTATCGATTTGGGAGATTTAGAAGATTGATTATCTTATGGTAGGCAAATAGTTCAATTCAAATTCAATTAAACTTGAAAATTTATTTTGAATTAGTTCTAATTTTGAACTAGCACACATTTCTGTGAATTTATTTCAATTTTCTGATATGAAGGTTTGGTGCATCGCTGAACAGCTTCGTAGTATGGCAGTGAAGCCACCCAGTTACCCTGAAGGGCATCAATCTTCAGGGCGATGGACATCAACCTCCCACCTCTGCATTGACACAACGCAAAAATTGTCAATTTACAGGTGGAGCAAGTTTTGCTGGAGAACCAGTTTTTCAAAAGTGATCACGTAAAGTTGGAAATAAATTCACATAAACGTTTACTATATAGTCCCATGTAAATTAACCGTTTTCAGACTAATCCCATCCTTCACAACCTTCCGATTGGAACTAGAGTGCATGTCAGGTTAAGAGTGAACTTTTTCACACTGCCCTACTTAAGAATATACAGTGTACATGTAGTTCCTCTAAAAATGTGGCTACGATTCTTCATTTTATGAAATAAGTCTTATTAAGCGTGACTATTGAGTGTTTTAAGGTACTTGTATAAATGATACGTACGATAGTTTATATAAAATGCTCAAATTTATTATAGGCTCAAAATTCATAATCGAACGTGACAGACTTCCAATCAGAAAAAAATGTTGATCACAAATACAAAACAAAATTCGGGAAATCTCAGCCAAATTTTCAACTTTGCCTCAGATTTTCTGAATTTTTTTCTCTAAATTATCAGCTACTAGGTACAGCTTTTTAGTGCTTATCTGAGCTACTAGCCTACTACCAATCAAAATCGTCGTGCCGTAACACATTTCCAGGCATTACATGGATTTCCCTGACTTTTCCAGGTTTTCCAGACGTCCAGTCACCCTGATTAACACATCCCTATATAAAACCAGTGCTGAGCTGAGGTTCAAAACGTCCACCAGAGGGCAGAGTGAAAAAGGTCCTGCTGTCAAAAACTCAAAAGCAGGCATGAAAAGGTTCACTTTTTCCAGACACGCAATGCATTTGAGGGGACATGAAAAAAAGCGTGCTATCCAAGAAAGGTTATTAATTCATTAGGGTGGGCGGAGTCATTCCCTGGGTCGCTAATGTATGTGCGTGAACCGTAAAGAATGCGAGTGATTAGTCAAAAGCAGTGTTACCAGGTACAAATGCAACAAAGGGAGGCAGCAGTGGGACCAGTCAGAGGTAAACATTATTGGTCGGAGGCGAACCGAGGGGCTCTCGTGGGAAGGTGCAAACCACAATGGACGACAAAACAACAACAACAAAAACAACAAAAGGCGAACGCTCCTTTTGTAAGTCACGTGACAAATGGCGGACGAGCCAGCTATAGCAAAAAAAATATGAAAAAATAATGACTTCCAAAAAGGCAAGAACAATATAGCGCAACGCCACCTAGGTAGTTTCGCAGGGAATTAGAGGACGGGTGACCTTTGACCCCGCGGAGTTACGTATTGGAAATTCGCAGCGGGACGCGCCCGGGTACCGGTTTTCTCCCCAGTCTTCCACCCACCTGCACAACCTTCGAGACATTAGCCTACCTAATAAGAAACGGTACTCGCTGTATGGATACACCGGGTGATAAACAACTGCCAGACTGAAGCTTATATTATTTGGGTACACGGGGGCGCGAAAATAGCAATTCGGATCGAAAAACCGATGATGATTTTACCGATCAAAATGAAAATAGTTAAAATTGATCCATGATTTGAAGATGGACGTGGCTCAAAATACCAGATGAAACGGATTTTTCAGCTTCAATAACGAAATCGATTCTGAATATAGTGTACAATGTACACATAACAAGATGGATTCTGCTAGAATGCTCATATTACAAAATGAATTCTGAATATTCCACAGCGTTCACCCAGAAGGGATATCTTAAACTTTCCTATTTTTTTCAGTTTTTAAAACAAATACAGTATAAAAAATATTGATTCTCTAGCATGCTTATTTTACAAAATGAATTCTGAATATTTCGCAGGGTTTACCCATAAGCGATATTTTTAACCTTCCTAATTTCTTCCAGTTTTTAAAACAAATGCCCATGACCACATTGCAGTTTACATGTAAGCTTATAAATTAAAAATATCGCTTCTGCTAGAATGCTTATATTATAAAATTAATTCTGAATATGTTACAGGGTTCACCCTGAAGTGATATTTTAAACCTAATTTTTTTCCCGTTTTTAAAACAAATTCCCATGGCCACATGCAGTATACATTTATAAATGAAAAATATTGGTATGTCAGGAATGACTTATTTATTGCTAATAAGAGACAGAAGCAACTTTTCATAAGAAATCAGCGTATTTAGATAATAGATTTATTAAATTGACAATTTCGTTATTTCTTCCACAATTGGAAGCTTTATTTTCTCAGTTTCTAATGACCTCATCATCATTTATGTTATTTAAGTTATTTAAGTTAGTCATTTAAGGTAGTTATAATATCGGCAGTTCATTAAACGAGTTATAATTGTTAACTAATAAGCAATATGACTATTTTCGCAAAAAAAACTGTATACAGTCATACCCCGCTCTTACGTCAGGTCCGGTTCCAAGGAGTGACGTAAAACATAAAAACGACGTAAAGCGAAGCATCGCTAATTGGCAGCGTTTTCATGCATGTTTTTGTAGGAATTATGTTCGAGTTAATTTTTTTCTGCCATTTTAGACAACACAGTATAAGAATGCAGTTTCTAATTTTAAAAAATCGCTCAAGATTCACTGTTACAAAAAATTATATAAATTACTGAAAATAAGTCGAACAAAAAGTATACAGTAGTGTCAAGTTGCTAAACGGACGCATAAGCGCCGGAGTATATTGTGGCAATTTGAGACAGACTTATGTGACGTTGTCTACAATTTGGTGATGTCCAGTTAGATGGGTCGGACGCTATCGGGCTAGTTAATACTCAAAAACATATCAAACGAAAATCTATAGGTTTACAAACACGAAAATGGCGGAAACCACAATGACGTGTCGCTGTGCGTTTCCCACTCGGTAATGGAATACTCGGTAATATGTACCGCATTCCAGAAACACGGTCGCCTGCCATCGGTTGAGGACGATCAGTAATATTGTCGGTATTTGTTGACATCGACAGTATTATTGACTGAGCAGGGCCTGCACAAATCTCTCACCATTGATTATCGTTGTATACAGCACATGGAACGTACACTAAGCATCCTGTATAAATTCGAGTGCTTTCACAATCCGTCCAGAAACCGTCAAAGCAGTCTGTACACCTATTTAATTACCAACGTGACGTCACTGATTAGTCAACAACGTTTATCTACCAGGTTTTTTTTAATTATCGCGTTTTTCCTTGGTGTGTCTCGAGTATTACACAGAAATTGGTAACCAGTAATGCGCATCTTTGCATACTGACAGCACATGAGCAGTTCAGCTCAGGTACATGTAAGGAAACATCCAACTCGCCATTTAAGATTGCTGCAAATTCAACGCTCAGCACGGATTACACTAAACCATCCCCCGTTTTGGATTCCAGCCGATTAAAAGCGTGCGAAGTGACCGAGGCCACCCCAGGGGCCTGAAGGCTGTGATCCGCTGCCCATGCATGCGTTGCAGCGTGCGGTCAGGGGGCAGGATGCATGGGGCATCACGCTGGAATTCCGGGCAGCAAACTGAGAGCTTTATTCAAATTTCAGCCTCCCACAGGGTGCCGTTAATCCTTCGGTTCCAGAAGCTTTTCCAGCGTGCAAGAGGTCTGGCTTCGGTCTAATTAGGCCGTTCGGAAGTTCGGAAGGGGGTTTGACCGTGAAAAAAAAAGCATGTAACCACCATTGACCATCAGAAACAGCATAATTTCCCATGCTGTCGAAGGCATATAGAACCGAGGCAGGTGTCCCATTTGATTTTCGCGGGATGCCCCCTTCACGCTGGGCACAGTGTAGGGGGTCGTTTGTCTGCTTTTGCCCAATTTTTTTTTTTTTTCATTTTCGCTCTATCCTCGACCAACATTGTCGCTTATTTTTCATATAGCGTTTATTCTTATTTCACGTAGCATGCATGGTGGGACTCTGTGGGAAGTGAACCCCATGCATGCGGCGCTGCTCATTTCGTCCCAGCCAGGCCAAGAGCGTGACGTGCCCTCACGTTCGTAGGCTTAGCGAGTCGGAAATCAAAGATGGCGTCGATGACGAAGCTGACGAATGACTCACTGCTGGCTGGCAGACGCAGCTTTTGAGACTAGCTACGAGGACAGTACTGGCCATGGACCGTGGAGGATGCTGCGAAAGATCGGGTTCGAAACCCGTGCCCTTCCGAGGGGTTCCGAGGGTTATAAGCAGGGACCCTTTTTGACCCAACGCCCCAGGTGGACGCACGCCCATTGGACCAGCGCACGCCTTCACCTGCTCGAATGGGGCGGAGATGACGTCACACCGGCCTTTTGATGCATGGCCCGCGTCGGTGCTGCGCGACCCTTGACCCCGTGGAAAACTCGTTTCGAAGTCAGTGCGGACGACTCGGTTTACAGAAACCCAGTTTGATGAGGTAAGAAAATGTATCGTTTAAACCTATAACATTGCTGGACCCTGGTCAGTAATGGCCATCATTTGGTCGTGACATGTGGAGCATAGTGCTGGACCCTGCGTCATTAATGTCCATCTTGTAGCAAAATTATAAAAATAATTAATACTCTAGCCTAATGTCCAAAATTAGAATTTTAAAAGCAAGGTCCAGTTTTTTCCCAAGAAAAAACTGATGTGATTTTGTTTAATTTACTTATTATTTTAAATACAAAATCTTGGGAATTGAAAAGCAAAACCCATTGTTTTCCATGAAAAAAACTGCAATGCTGATTTTGGCTACTTTACTTAGTATTTTAAATGCATTATAATTTAATTTAAAAAACAAAATTAATTGTTTTCCATGAAAAAATTAATTATGATTTTGATTAGTTAGAATCTTAAATACAAAATCTTGAATTTTAATAGCAAAATCTAGTTTCTTTTCCAAGAAAAAACTGTCGTGGGTGATTCTGGTTACCTTACTCAGTAATTTAAATGCAAAATCTTTGAATTTTAAAAACAAAATTTATTGTATTGCATAAAAAACATGCGATGTATATGATTTTGATTACTCATCTACTCATCTACAGAATCTTTAAATTTTAAAGGCAAAGGACTGTAAGCAGAGTTGTAAAGGACTTGAAATTGAAGGTTTTGTAGACAACGCCCCAAACGAATTAGTATACACACGTTTTATGCATCGCTTTATACAGTTGCATCAATTATGATATTCGATTTTTTTCTGGTTAGGACCATAGACTGTATTTAAAATGGATTTACTAAGCTGAGAAAATCGTGAATTTTCAATAAACCACAGGTATTATACGGCAAATTAGTCGCATAGCCAGTGTAATTTTCGTTATGGGCTTCAGGGGCGTGGAGAGACACCTTCGTCCTCAGGGGTCTTAGCCCAAAACTAACTACCAGTATTTACCCAAACGCCCCAAACCTATATGCAGGTCAATTTCCGAAGAGGAAATTTCGAGGGAATTTCGTGTCAAAAAAGTGACCCATGGATGATTTAACGAGTTTTAGGTAGGGCTCAAAGCAATTTATCCCCTTATGCATGGCGGGTGTGCGCAGAAATCAGTGAACTAAGGTTGTTAACCTAATAAATTGCTGACGTCATCGAATCAATTAATGGGCTTGTGAGTAATTAAGTTAACCGTTTAACCCGATACTCATTCATTTTACATCAATCAACGTCGGGTCCTTAAGCTAGCGGAGATGCAGTTGCATTTTTGGCCCAATGAGCAAGAAAAAAATAATCGAATTCTTGATGCCATATCAACGTACAATCTCTAACTTATAGCGTTTTTATTAATTACAGGGCAAGCCAGCTTATTTGATGACCCACCCTGATATAATTACATATTAACGCAACGCTACCGAATTGCTGAGAAGACCCACCCTCATCACTTAAAGGGTTATAGGCACCATTTCAACCAGTTTGTAAGTAAACTCATTTTCGTCTAAATTGGCCTTCAGGGATAGAATATGAAGAGTCAAATTTATTGAAGATGATCAGCAAATAGAAATTAGGCTCACTAATTTGGGCCGATTTAATGGGGCGTTAGTTGAAAATTTATTTTTAATCATCAATTACACAAGGTGATATTTATATTACATCATGCATTCGACTACTACATACTGTAAATTTGTAGCTCTGAGGATGGTAGAATAACCAAAACTCTTGATAAACCAACGTTAATTATAGTATATTGCATAGCAAGAATTTTGACTCGATCTTATAGGCCTACTATACTGTTTCTTAGGGTATAAATGTCAAGCATGATCTGTAGTACATGTATGGATGTGTTCTGTTTCGATATAAGGACCCTTATAGAAAGTTATATGTAATATGGACCTTTGAGATAATGCTACAAGATGAATGAAATAAATTTTAAGGTAAATGTCAGTATTATTCAGCATTGCGTTGTATATGCTGCTGTATACATTATATGCTAACATGATTAATCATAAATGTTTACAGGGCAGTATATACTGCCAGGTGCAGCTAAAGTGAACATACAGTATAGTCGTAAAGCGAACATTTACTGTATAGGCTACGCATATCTTACATGTAAAATGTAAACGATGGAAACATTGCATGGAAATATGGAATTTAGAAACTACCTATACTGCATATGGGCTTATTATGCTACCGTACATGGCATGTTTATGTTTCACTTGAGTTTACATAAGTAGACCAATAACAAACCCATTGCAACGCACTATTTGACGTATACGGTACAGCATATATACATTATGTTTATGGACATATACAGTATGTTTAAAGCCACGGACTGTGAGAATAACACCTAATTTTACATGTCAAAATATGTGTTAGAATCACGAGCTTTGCAAACGTGATTTCTAGTTTTTTAAAGTGTTATGACATGCAATACATGAGGCTACTGCAATATTGTTATGCAATGTATAGGCTATATTTACGTGCTTAACTTTCATTCTACATGGTTTCATTGATTGAGGATATACCCATGGGAAAATCAAGATATGTATTGGCCACTTACAATGATTCAACCAAGTATAATTTCAACATGAAAATAACTAGTTATTACAATAAGAATAGTATTTGATGAATGCAATATTAATTGCATCGTCCTACAAAAATAGCATTACAATTCATTTTTGCAATTAGGCTGCTATATAACTATCACAATAATTATAGCTTTAAAAAAATTAACGTAAAATGACAAATGCTGCATGGAATGATGGGTACCATAATAACAGTTAATGGGCGTGTGTGCATGTCATACGATCATTTGCACAAACCTTATGCGTGCATTATAGTGAACATCACAGAAATGCGTGCATGAAGCAAAAAAAACTTATTATTTATTAAGATCATTTTTATAGATGAGTTGAAATGCCGTACAAGTTGTCACACGTTCGCGTTACCCAATCTCGTTTATCATACGTGACGGCCTCTCAAATATATTAGAGTATTAATCATCGTTTTTTTATGCAGGCAAAATAAGCGTGCAACTGAAATTCCTAAACACATTTTAGTTGCACGTATCAATTAAAAATATCTGACGAAGATAATCACGACATTCGTAAATATGCAAAGAATACTACTCGAAAAAAAGTTGTTCAAATGTAAAGGTATTGGAAATCCATAAAAAATGCATGTTTCTTAATTATCATTTTCTATTTTTTTTAATTAGGGAAGTGGTATAGTCACATTTCATTGATGGTTGTTCAAAAATTGTGCATCTTCAAATATTCAATGCATTTGTACTAACAGTAAACTGAATAGAAATGTAGAAGTAAAATAACAAATTTACAAATTTAAGCATACCCCCCCCCCCCCAAAAAAAATTTAATTTTGAACTTTCCCGCCTCCTAGTGATTTTAAAACAAATTTCCCTGACCACCCTGACCACCGAAAGTGCAAAAATATGACATGCAGGAATGGCAGAATGCCAATAAGATAAAAACTACATTTGCTGCTTAACGGTATTATACGCTTACAGTAAGCTTATATCAGTTTGCCAATTTTAAAAAAATCATTATTGATTTCTTACCTAAATAAATGAAAAGGAAATTCCCCATTCCTATAGAAGCATGGCTTACTCACTGTGAAATCTTTTGACTTTTGGATTAACTATAACTAGCTATATAAAGGCAACTGTACTATGCTAAATTTCCCTGACTTTAATATGTTAACTAAAAACTAGCTATGCAAAAGCAAATTGATATGTTAAATTCCCCTGACTTTCAGAAATAAATCACTTTTCCCTGACAATTCCAGGTTTTTCAGTTCTGGTGACACCCTGAAAATATCAAGAGGGTCAATTGGTTGTTTGGTTATACATGTATTTAGTTGTAAACGTTAAGCACTTTGAAGTTCTCAGTAATGAGAACAAAAACGTATTTTGTAAACTGTATCATGAGAGCATTTCAAATGTTCCTTTAAATTCACGCTTGAAAACTACATGCATTGTGACGCAATCTGCCACCTAGCGGTTGGTTTAAGTTTAAAAAGCAAACCCATCCTGTTTCTCGATCAAAATATGCCCACAGTGTATAAAGCACGTGTAAAAACAGAAAACAATATGAATATAGTCAAACGGATGTTACATAATGGCACGTTTTCGATGCGGATATGAAGAGGATGAATGCGGCGACCCCTGGCGGTGGACTAAGCGTTCGCGTGGCAAGGTTAATTCGTCGTTTTGGTATTGTTGCGTATACGGGCGGTATTAAATTGGGCAATAATACCCCACGAAATGGGACCCGTGTTGGGGGAGGGTGCCCCCTGAGTTGGCTGTTTGGTAAGCAAAGGATTGACGCGAGCCCAGCGCCAAATTCATTTTTTTTTATTCAAACAGAGATTAAGGATTAGAGCAGCGGGGGGAGGGGGTTGGCTGCCAACAACCGCCACAATTGTAATCCGCAACCGCTAGGGGTCGCGGGCCCCCTGGTGGACCAAGACACGCGACAACCCTGTTGTCACCACTCGGCGTCTGTCAACAACACTTTGACCTTCCCCTCACCCCCACCCCACTCCTCCTCCGGCAGACCACCTCCCGGCATGCACTTCGACTGACTTCACTCTGCCAAATTTGTTTTCTAAGTCACTAACAGTGAGAGGCGTTGTCGCAAACGCCCTCTAGCGGCTACCCCCGCAGGCTACTTTGGTCCGAATGTGTCCTGCTTAACTCAACAACAGGGTATCCAACAAATCAAAATTCATCCTATACATGTATATGTAGATCAGAAATCCCCACCTTGACACCCTCTTTTTTCGCCAGGTGGCGCTGCAGGCATGCACATTTTAGAGGCCCTCTAGCAATATGACCCGAGTCACCTGTCGACCTCATCTGGTGGATCTAGACTTCCATGGTCAGATAATAACGTCATCTGAGATGGATTTATTACATTGCATGCATTCGGTTAGATCCAAGAGGTGACACGTCAAAGAAAATCAATGAGAATCGTACATGTACCGTATGTATAGGGTTCCCACAGCTTTAGTAACAAAATCCCCTGACTTTCCCAGATTTTGCAGGTTAATTTTTTTATTTTCCCCTGACCTTTAGTTTTTCTATCGACCAATATAACGTAAAAGGTACCTGCCCTTTAATATAAATAATGTTTTTTTATCAATATGGCCATTGACATGGATCACAATTATTGCATTTGAATAATACAGGAAGTCACACAACAATACATCAAAGTATTAATACACTTTTTTAATTTGTATTTAAGTATGTGTACTCAGATGCTCGTAATTTATTTTAATATGGCAAAATTTCGATATTGTCAAAATGAAGCCAACTAGAAGAAACCAATCTGCCATATTGGGGTGTTCTTCCATTGTGCAAAGAGCAACTTCACCTAAAAACCATGGTACATCCCATGCCATTATCGATATGCGAATTACCTTCTGGATTGAAATTATAATTAAAAGTTAGGAAATCCCCTTACTTTTTGAAAAAAATTTCAAAATTTCCCTGACTTTTCCAGGTTCACCAGTCAGTTACAAATACCCTGACATTCTTAGGTTCTGTGGGAACTGTGTGTATACAGTCAAGTACAAATATAGCAGTAAATCCAGTGTATATCCTGATGAATCTTGGACCATAACTGAGTTATACACACTGTACATGTACTATGACAACTCAATGATACCAACCTGCATGCAAAATTGCCACAATTCATTCAACTCGTGCATTCAAAAGCCTAAAAGCAAATTCTATCAAAATGCTAAACAGCTTATAGTGAACCAGTTAAACCTGTGCACCTCAAGCTTACATATAGCGTCACTGTGTTACTGAGTACAATTCAATTTAAGAAAATCGAGAAAGTAGTTAAAAAAACTGCCCGTGGAAAATAGGTTTAATGCTCACATATGAAAATCTGGAGAAAACGCTCGTTTCCATCTTTCCTATATATCTATGGCTGGCATAATCTTTTTTATGAACGTTGCAGGAATGCGGGGGGAAGTCTTATTTTTTTCTGAGAAAAGCCATCACGAAATTTCGTTTTTCCTTGGCTGGCATGAACATGAACACGAAGGAAGTATAACGAAAAGCCCATTACACGCAATGACACTGCAAGTGCAATAAGTAGTCTGTGCAAGACGATACAGTATGGTCAGCGTCCAGCATTAAAGTATATAGCAGGCCTGCACTTCCAGACGCTTGACAATGAAAATGAGCTAGTGCTCGAAAAAGGCACATTTTTCAGTTTTACGGGTTTTCCTTTTATGAGTTATAAGCGAGATTTATATTTGGGAGAGGAGAAAAGCAAGAATGGGGCCGTTAAAAGATGGTTCGGCCAATATTACGCCATAAATATGAAGCTTAAAATATATTTATGGCACCAGACTGACTGCTTCATGATCATCCGAAAAGGCCATTCAGAGTCCAGCATGCATGTGGATATACAATGTAAAGTATACAGTGTGGACTGGCCAGCACATTCAGAACTAGGTAGATGGCGCCACGTGAAAATGCATGTACCAAAAACCATTTTGCTGTTCAAAAACACAGGGTGTTCATAAAATTCTATTCCCATTACAATTTTTATTTTAACTTATTTTTATTTGGTGATTTGGTCATATAATACCAGTGGCCATCTTGAGGGTATTTTTCCTACGTAGCTATAGGTGCCATTTTCGACTAGCGATTACAGCGCCGCCTGCTGGCATTCCCTGTGATTCAACTACATGAAATTAACTTTAGGGTTCTTCTACACCTTGACAAAAATTTTTCCTCTTAACTAACTTTTTGAAATTAATTTTTGTAATGTATGTAATTAATGTAAATTTATGATCACCCTGTACAAATAACATATTATGATTGTCATGGAGATTCACCAAAACACACGAAACAAACGATGGGTGTTGCATGATTCGTCACACAATTATGGTATTTTACATTAACGAGGGATTATTTCGTGATGATATGCATAATATTTAGCGAAATTTCTCGTTTTCACGTGCGCACAACCCCTAAAAAATTACATTAATAGATATGCAAAGAGTTTGAGTCTAATGGGAGCCTGATATATTTCGTCAATCTGCTAATAAGCACGAGCATTATTTATACACGAGCAACATAAAACGGTGGGAGCTACGTTATGGCAAGGACCTATATATCATGAGTCCAAACCATACCGGTGCATGGTGTAAATAAATACGTGCAATTAATGCAAAAACTGTACATTACACGAAAGTTTTCACTCTTCAGCGTTGTTATAATTGTATTAATGGCAAGCCCATTACAAGCGAGGATTGCCAAATGAAGCCGTGGTCCCATATTAAATCGTAAATAATTAATCGACATCTATTTAGATAATAGCACCGGCGTTTCAGGTGGAATTATGAAAACACGGGTTAATCTGGTTAATGTAATCCCGAGCAATTAATTCCGGCATTTAATACGCGAGATTTTACATGTATCACGATTAATGGACTGCATAATAAACTACTTAACACAGGTAAACAAGAGTGCATCATTTCATAATGCGCCAAATACCAAATGCTAAATGTGGAAATTATACGAACACTATGCAATTCGGACCCATCAAACTATGCTCCGAGATGTGCAAACCATAACTGATGGTCCATCAAACTCCTATTTTTTCGAAAGATATTAAATTTACAGCTGCAACTAACCATAATATCACAAAATATCCATAAACATTTATAACTCATATTATCATCTTCAAACGAATTATGCTGCACTTGTTTATATAATTTACATGTATAAAATAAAACTATGGAATGGTGTGAAGAGAATCGTAGAAAAGAATGACATCACGTGAAAAGAACGTTCTCAAGTGAATAGAACAACAACGCGAAAATAGAACGTCATCACGTGATGAATAGAAAGACATCACGTGAATTGCAATGTTTCAAGTCTTATACCAACTCGTCATATCATCTCGTAAAAATGTTCCAATATCAGGTCGTAGGTCACTGAGATCGTACATTTATTATTTGATAGTCGTCGTCGAGTTGACGTGAGGGTAAATTTGACAATTAACATGCAGAGTGTGTACTGACTTGTCACTGCAAATTCTTGGCTTTTTAATGCCTATAAAATATGGAACCGTTCAAAGTTTGTTTAATCACTGAATAATGAATTTCAGAGACTACTGCGTGTAGTCTACCACCTTTGATGATGCGATCATTGGCCAAACTGGATGACGAATGATGCATTAAAACCCAAATTCGCATTTTACGAATTTCATGTGAATTGCCAATTTCATGGCTATTCCACGACTTCCATGACCGGCATAGACACCCTGATTAAGTTTGGTGGAAAATTGTTTGTCTACATAATTATATAGGTGCTTACACCAACGCATGGGTCAAGGATTTCACCCATATTATTTGGAGGGTTTGGGGTTTGGAAAAGCTGAAATCCCACATAAAACTTCGGTTTTTTTTGGAGCTGGGGTTAATTTCTTGCCTTTGTACAACTACAGTACATGTGTGGATCTCATTTCACCAGCATGCTCGAATTCATTTGCTGGCATGCAGGACGACACAGGACAGTGATTCGAAATTGAGGGAATTGTGCAAATTAATCCATTCAAATCCATTGGAGAGTGGCTGCAGCGATGGGGATTGGACGGGCAATCGTCCACCCACCCCCCAGCCTTAGAATAGAAAGATGGGGTAACTAGGAGGTCCTGCTTCAATTCTGGACATTTTTTTGGCATTTTATTGGTCGGTTGGTAGCTACAAGGTGCATTTTTATCGCCGAAAAATTCTTCTTTTGGTCATGCATTTTCTCACACTTGTTTTTTGGGGGGACTTTGGCATCTCCCGCCCCCAAATTCGACACCCCATACCTTTCTGCACCTTGGCCATGCCACGAAACTACACTTTAATCTCTGATCGAGCGTAATAACGTGGGATGCAAATCAGAAAACATGCATGTAGTTGAGGGGAAAACCCTCGAAAACGTAACTATAGCAAATTCTTAGCTCCACCCCTGAATTTTTTGGCAGAATTTGCACCAGGGGTCGGCACTCGGGCTTTTTTTTTCTTCTTTGTTTCGTTGTTTCTCTCTATTGTTGCTCTCCATTTGAGATAAAGCAGCGCTATTGGTATGCATTTGTAATGAAAACGAGATTGAAGAATGCGGTTCCCCTGCCCACTCGACCCCGGTTGACCCCCTGGCCGAGCTATTCGAGTCCACCCTTCTTGTCTCATTTGCGTGATCCAGGTGTCCGAGTCCATCCCAGCGCCACCTCGCGAGCTGCAGCAGCGCCAATAGCCCAGGGGCGGCCATTTTTTAGCACGTTGCACGTTAATCGTATGCAATTTGACAAAGAAAAGTGTACGTCGGACGAACAACAATAATACAATTAAAAAGGGAGACGAGACAGGCCTGCCATGTTGAGAGGAGCATGGTGTCACGAAAGGAGAATTTACGCCGACACGGATTCATATTTTAGGAGCGGTCCCGCTAGAGGGCGCCACAGTCGACAGGGTGCATGACCCAAACGGCTACTTGTAACATTAAGTGCCCTGCACGCTTGATTTGTGCAGTTTTTGCAAATGAGAAAGCATGCAGCCAAAATCGAAATAAAATTTTTGGTTTAATTTGCATTGATCTAGAGCTTACAGATATGAGGCATCATGCAAGGCTCCCCAGACCTGGGAAGTCTGGAATTGTCATGAAACGTCATGTACCAGTATTTTAAAAGTCAGTGAATTTCAACGTTTTTGTTTGTTTTTGTATTTATTTGAATTATATTTTTTGTATAACTGGCAGTATACAGCTATAGTTATTAGTTAATACAAAGACTAGAAATGGCAAACTCAGTTAGCATTGCACATACATGTATATTGGGAATTCACCTTTTTATCAGCTTTGCACTGTTGGATGTAAAAATCACTTTTGTTCATACAAAAACTAAAAAAAATACAAATAAAGATCGAAAACCATGACTTGAGATGATCAAGTCACAAGCCATGAAAATCAAACCCGCGATAGAAGCAATTGTCAGTTTAAAAATTGATATAAATTTGCTGTTTCTTCATGAATTTTTTTTTGTTCTATCGCCTTTATAAAGTATAGAATATCCAATAAATATATTACGACCATATATTACCAACCACTTCGAAAACCCTATCCAAACACTATGCCTAACTATTTTCACAGACGTTATTTTCTATCTTCATGTTAAAGACAACGCTTTTCGTGCTTATGCATTGTTTTTGTAGTATTTTTTTCATTTTCGGTGATCAGAGAAATTTTAAAAACTACTAAAGTCAGGGAAGTCGAAAAATTCATTTTTGGGGAACCCAGCACTCCGCCCTGCACTCTATTTTTCTCCAATTATTTTTACTTTGTGCTAAACTTCCAGTAAACAAAATATCACTTTAACAAACACCCTACTAAAGTCCCTCATATACATTAGCAATGAGGTTGGCATACTGTGTATAGCAACAAAATTTCCACTACTATTCCCAATTTAATTTCTGTACATGTATTTTGCACATTTCGGTATACATGTACATGCAGTATGTAGGATGGTCGAACAAACTAGATTAGGTTATTAGACCTATGACCTGCATGCTCACAGATCTTTTCATAACTTAGCGCCAGATGGCGCAGAATGCCTGTTAGCTCCATGATGCCCTATTGGCAGAACCTCGACATCATAAAGGCAAAGTGCTAATTAAGAGTCATTAATATAACCAATTAGAAAACGCCGTATGACACCATGGCACATAGTTTTTTGTTTTCCAGTTCCATAATGAGGAAAAAGTCGCCATATTAAAACGCTCTATAGTAGAGATTAGGGAAGATGAAACCCTCCCAAGATTTAATGAAAGCAAATTAGTTCCATGCAAGTGTGTCTTGTAGGAGACGAGTGACATCACGTCCTGAAACGGAGAGACAATTTCCTCGTCTAATATTTAAAATCGTCCGTGTTGCGTGCAGAATCAGGGCTTGCGAATCGCGTATTGTGCGAGTTGCGAATTCGCAACTTGGAAATAAAAGAAGCGATTAAAGTAGCCGCGTGAGATTAATTCAAGCAGGTCGTTTTCCTTATCTTGGACTTCAATTTTTGCCTGGCTTTTCAGCGTTTTTTGGTGGATACACACTGTAGCCTACTTTCTCCTTTTGAAAATAAAACGCCTGCCTGGCACATAACTGTATGCGAAAATGAAAAATAAATTAAAACCGAGTTACTTTTTAATTAACTTCTCGTTTATGCTGCTGCCAAAACAACCGTGCGGTGTATTTACGTTTGTTTATTCCTTTGACTTTTGCTTTCGTTGTTGTCTTCGTTATTGTTTTTTTTTTCAAAAAGTATGTTTTTACCTATACTGATTCCCTCTTAGTGGGGTCAGCCATAGATGGGCTGTATTAAGCTTAACAGCATACTCAAAACGACACGTACAAGGTGATCAGAAGTACTCAACTCATTACAAAAATTAATTTTAAAAATGTTAGAGTTACGAAACAATTTTGGAAAATGACATAAGAACAGCAAGCGAAGCCCTTAAGTCCCATAGTGTTAATCATGCGTATAATTCGAGACTTTCTGAGAATATTATGAGAATTGGTACCCTGCAGGAGATCGAGTGGCTTCACTGCCATACTGCGAAGCTGTGCTGCAATGCACCCAAATTTCTACATACCAGAAACTTAAAATAATTCACAGAAATGTTTTTGTCCAAAATCAACCGCTTTGGATGTCTAAAATTATTTAAAATATCTTAAAGATTTCAAGAATCATATCGAATGTGATCTATGGCCTTAAGGCTTTTCCTTCACTCTGTAGCTTATGTTTACATGTCACGCAGCATTGCTTCCGTTCAGGGATCCGATTGCTATTTTTGATTATTTATGAAAATAGATATTTATGAATAAGATTTTATGACGATAGATATTTGAGCATTTACACGGTTCCCCCAGAGATGAAATTTTCATTTATCCAAACTTTTCCAGATACGAAAACAAATTACCCTATCCGCCCTGACCATTAGCTAACAATGCAAAAATGTACTGATTTGTTGAATTTCCCGGACTTTTTCAAAGTAAACCCATCTTCCCTGATTTTTCCAGGCATTTCCAATTTCCCTGGCAAATCCAGGTTTTTCAGGTTTGGGGTACCCTGATTAAGAATAACGCATATAGTTACATGTAGATGTACAATGTTGCATTTTACAATCGTTGCTTTAACTTTCCAAAAACATCCAAATTTATTGGCCCTCCGTTTAAGGGGATGGAAACCCTCCCATATAAGCAATTTGCATGGAAATATTCCTTTCTCCTCAAAAGTCATGCCCCGATAGGGCAAATGGTGCTTCACTCAGGTTAGTCAACCTAAAAAAAGCCAATAAAAATATACAGCAAAAAATCTAATTTGAGATATTTTTCCCAGATGATTAATAATTATGCATCCGATAATAGCGGCATGCCCTTGATACTCGCTCGAAACCAATATTTTTTACTGAATATAAATAAAGAAGCGAAGGCGAATTCCTATTGGAAATCCATTCGTTAATTTCCAATTAAAAATGACGCGTTGCATAGGTAACGACCCGAGCACGGTTAAGGCTATGAGACGTATAATTAACGCCGTTTGACGCCATTGGCCATCCAACCCTTTGGCTCGGAAGATCGTGGGAAAATACGAAAAACCTTTCACCTGTTCAACTGAAGAGACCCCAAGAAGCCCCTCCCGAAAACCTGCAACCTTAACCTGGATTGAGCGCCTCTTCCACTTAATCATTTGTGGATAATACATGGCTTCGATTTCTCCAATCAGACTCATCTGCTTTTTTGCAAAAGTAAAAAGAAAAATGTCAGAAAAGAAAGTTTTTACCATAATGCCTCGAGTCTTTCAAAATATATTCTTCAACTTTCCCCACCATCCACTGTGTTTTTAAAATTCTCCTGTGTACCAAACTACCGAACTGGCAATTAATTATATAGTGATGCTGCTGCTTTCAAAAATTCAAAATTCATGGTTCAAATTCGTGGCTAGGAATTTTAAATGTCAGTTCTGCTATAAGAACCGGAATTAAAATTGAACTGCGGCGAACAAAAATATACATTAAATATATTTGCTAAAAATATTTAGTTAATTTTTATGCACCTATGAAAACGATCCATTCCAACTGAGCAAAGAAATCGAAATTTCTTAGGTTGTTCTACATCTTGTAATGTATTTCTGTTCAAAACTGCACAAATTAGAACAATGGCATGCTTTCGCAAATTGGGACAACTTTAAAAATTTGCTAAAAATGTAGGCTATTCAAGAAAATAAATTAAAAATTTCTTAGGTTGTTCTAAATTTTGTAACGTACGAGTACTTTGTTCAAAATTGCAAAAATTCTCGAAATTATTGATTACAAGGATGGTCGTCGTGATATGTTTTCATGTCCTGTCTTTATCACATGCATCGTGTGTCACGTAACATGTAGCTGGAACATGTATCAGAATTGCATCAAATATAACATGCTCCGAATTCAACCTCATTCTGAATTAGGTGTGGATGTCACCCTCTACGTTTTAAATGGTATGCTGTGTCTTTACTGACAGTGGCAGTATAGAGTGCTGAGTTGAATTGAATTGAATAAATTCGCTGTAAAAATTTAACTGTAAAATTACGCAGGGCCAGCTTGAAAAAATGAAAAATTCAGTTTTGGTTTCCCATAATTACTTCAAAATACAGCAACATGGTTAGTAAACATGGCGGAAGGAAGTGCAAGGCCTTCAATTTCCTTGTTGAAATGGCGTCTGCAGACGACAACATGCAACTGCACGATGCGATGAATAAGCATCAGTGACGTCTCTATGGCACTGAATGCTGCACAAATGTTTTCGTTCAATTTTCAAAATAAAAAAATGGCGGAAGCTTATAAGGCTGGTGGACAATGGATCCGAATTCCTCAGTTAATAGAGTACGAAACTGGGGCTAGTTTATAGCGGATTTTGGGATATATGCCGTGCCCGTCGTTTTCATTGGTCCTCAAATACACAACCCTGGCAGTAGCGCATACTGCTACCAGGGGGCGCGTGACACGCACGCCATTTCCCCACAAAGTCCTCCATCCGTACGTAATATAAATGTAATTGCGTTCGTTGTCGTTACATATTGTTGATGTTAAATGAAAAAGATGATGAAGAAGAAGAGGATGGAGAAGAAGGAATTTTCGGTTATCCTTCAGTTCCCACCCACTGGGCCTGTCACGATTACAATTTGGACAATATTAAAGGGAGAGAAGAGAGAGAGAGAGAGTGAGGGCTATAGGGACTCACGGTGTATACAACAAAAAATAGGCCTACATTTATTACGAACAGGTATATACACCGTACGTGTACGTGTGCGTATACCAGACTATGGGTTATTATAAGAGAGTAATTAATAGCTGCAGAAACAAGAAAAAGCAAAGATCGGAGCAGGACTAGTGGGGCATGGGTTACGACGTGAGGGGGACGGGGTGAGGGGTAAAGGAATGAGGGGGGTGGGGGTGGGGGTTAAAAACAAGGTATTTCCATTTTGCAGAAAGTATATCTACGAGATTAATTTATCAAAGGTATGCATTTGTAAGAATCGACGGGGGGTCAGATATGAAGTTGGGCTGCGTCTAAGGCAGGGGAAAAGCAAAATGTTGCACGAAAGATCGAGCCTGGATGTACGTGTATACTGTATGTGGTTCAGACGATTAATCGACTAAAATCTTCTGGCAGACAATTGTTGCCAGCGTTGAGCAATTGTCCATCTTTGGCGGCTTTGAGTGGGCAGCGTTTGGAATGCATAGCGCCAAAAATTCGCAATTAAGATATTACAACGAATAAAGTTTTCTTCGAGAAGAACAACTCGTTCCACAATAAGATGTTGGTTTCTGTTGCACTAGTCCGCAAAATAAAAATAAAAAATCATTTCATAAAATTGGCTTAGAAATTAGACAACCAACGTCGTGTATTTGCATGTAACCTTTTTGCAGAATCAAACATTCAAAAATAATCGGGATTTGTTCGAATCTGTCTACTTTAACAAATAAGGTGCTTTCACACTGTCAAAACATGCATTGAAAAACATGTTTTATATAGAGTATGACGTCATATGTTGCATCCGTACTACTACTGGCAAGCGTAAGAAAATATGTGACCAATCAAGTCCATGATGGTTTTAACAATTTGTATCCCAGGAAGCATTGCGAATACCACGCTTCAAGATTGTGGCAGACGTATACGTACACGTGTAGGTCTGAATAGAATAAAAGTCAAGCAAACGACACTACTTCCAGGGTTCCCACAGATTTAGTAAAAAAAATCCCATGACTTTCTCAGGTTTTCCAGTTTAAAGTCCGAATATTCATAAAATAAATAACTTTTTCCTGCTCTTCCTGGTGTCCATTTGCGTGTTGTTAAATTCAAACGCCACGTTTGCATCGCCTTGTTCGAGGACCATGCAATCAATTTGTTTTACTAAAAAAATTGATATTAAATAATTTAAAATATTACATTTTTTATTTACAAAAATAGATAGCATATCCCTCGAACACGGAGTTGCAAATGAGGCGTTTGAATTTAACATTACGTTAAAACCAATTACATGCCAGAAAGAACGTTTTTTTTGAGAAAACAATTAAGTTTTTTTTTTTCAAAATATAATTGCAGTAGTCATGAATATCACCAACGACAAGTCCTTATGCTTTACAAACACATTGCACATCGGGTGTAATCGATCTATCATTATAAGATACACGTTATTATCGCGCAATTATAAGCAATTAACACGGATTAATAAGGGTGTCTCGTGTCACGGTCCTCTTATCTCCAATCTGTACGATTTCAGTTTATATCGACAATGAATACGGCAGCGACACGATAAGTGTACTTGAATAATTACATCGGCAACGGCATATTATGATGCCCGATGACCGTAATAGCGATAACATCTTATAAGACAATGATAATTGCTTTCCATTGTGAACGATGTTATTACGGCTTTGTTATATGTATCAGAATGAATAATATTAATGCTATTCGCACGCGCGAAAACTCCAGCGCCACCTGCATGCAGGAACACATGTTGTCTATCATACGAGTTTGTTTGAGTCATCCAGCTCTTATTGCTTTAAAACAAATAGCTTTTCGAAAAAAGGTATAGGCTAAAATTTATTAACCAATATGGACATCATCTTAATTGAGAAACATTCCATTTCATAATAAATTAAAGACACTTTGCTTCGTGTTTTTTGCGACATGGACTATATACAGCATACATGCTACTTATTGAGTATAATATACGTGTAATTATAAATATTTTAGTTTCATTTCAGAAAATAATGATCAAATTTGAAATCATCAGTTCAAGAAATGATGGAGGAGTAAACTTCGTTTTGTAATTTTGCTGCTTGAATAATATCCAGGTATGCTCACTATGCTGCCATGTAAATAAGCGGGTCGACATATAGCTCTATTTTTTATGTACTGTATATACTAATTCATATCAAATTATCGTTGTTGTTATTTCTCATTTGTTGTATTTTCTGTACGTTTATGGATGTTTTGGTCAGACTAGTCTCGTGCTTTTAAATCCAACTTCTGTCTCCAGAAATATGTCATTTTAAAATACAATTGTACTAAAGTGAGAATATACAGTAATTGAATTTCATTCAACGAGCAGGAAACAAGCGAACAAAAAACCACGCAATTACCATCGGAATATTTTTTTGAATCTTTATAATATGATAATTTTGCATGTTTATTTTGATTCTTGTGCATAAAGAAATCAATTGTAAACAAAATTAAGATAGTTTTTCTTGTTATTAAAGTTTTAATTTTCGATCGTTGTCATATACATATATAGTTATTGTTTTTGTTTGTGGCGAAACTCAGTATATCACACCTTTAGACATATTGTGCTTTATCAACTTTTTCAACATTATGTATTGTTATGTTCTAACTTCCATTCCTCGGCTATTAAAATACGACTTGATCGACATCTTGTGTGAAGTGCCATAATATTTAATCGTGTGCCAATTCATCGACCTCAGCAGCTTCGCCTTTTCATGTATTTGTTTCCGAAATAAGCCACAGATGGCGCTGGCAGTCACAGACTTCAGTATTGCTTATTCAGCAAAGAGCAAGCACTAGCTCGCTCATAGTGCAATGATAAGAGTTTCACCTCAAAAGTTGAAATCTTTGGTTGAAATTGACAGGTGACATAATGATCAGTAAAAACTGCATGAATTTGAATTAAATGGGACGCAACTACCAGATTGGTTAATTCTGATAATATGAATGTGGACCCATCTCTCGAAGGAACTCAAATTAGAGTAAATTTGAGCGTAAATCGAAAGTGAATTAAAACAAATTCTTTACGCAGTACATGTCAACGTTCTTCGTCAGATGTCAATGGATGTTAGTTTTACATGTATTGCATTAAAAAGAGCGCAATTTCATCGAAAGAAAGGTTGAATATCAAAGATCTAAAACGGTCCCTCTAAAATTGCTTTCAATAAATAACAAAACAGTATCTCCCAGATGCTATACATGTTGAGCATTTAACATGTCTTAAATGGCAGTTCAAGAGACATGCAAATAAAAAGGCCCTTGGTCATGGATTACAGTGCAAGGGCAATCGCACATCAATTTTGCATTACACATACAGTATATGTAGGAATGGCCCGAATATCTGCATTGCAACACGCTCATAGGATTCACCAACTTATAATTCAACTTCAGCAAGAATGTTCGAGAATTTGTTTTTTAGACGATTAATTGCTACAAACACTTTGAAAAGTATATGTTGCGCATCGCACCAGAATTAAAAGCATTAATGATTCCAGATGGAGGCATTGGGCAATTTCCACATAAATGTCTACTACATGCAGAGTTCATACCAAAATTAGCAACTCAATTTCCCTGACTTATCAAATAAAAAATGTCGCAAGTATGTTACATGAACTATATTTGCAACACTACAATTACCTATGTTTTTGTGCAACTGCAGCACATCTTGGTCAATTGCCTTTGCTTCTAAGTTAGCAGCTTTTCAGACCCTCTTTTTTAAATCCATAAAGTAAAAAAAACTGAAATACAAGACTTTTTGAATGTTTTCCTTGACTTAATGGACAAAATGTCAACATTTCCCTGACTTTCCTTGACGGTATCAACTCTGTACTACAAAAAGCTTTTAAATATATTTGTCACACAAGCTTTTTCACAGCATTATCACGTTCTTTTTCAAGCAGTCTGTTTCTAAGATGGGTCCCCATGGATGCAGCACGCCAGCAATCATCAACTTGCATTTCGGATGAAACTCCATGTCCAGGGTTGGTTTCACTGGACCAATGTCCATCCAAGCGAAACGGATTTAACGTCGGGTTCACTTATAGCTCTTTTGTGGAATGCTAATATTTAGACGTGTCTATCCGTTGTGTCGCCACTGCGAGCGTCCAGGGGGCGCCCGAATGCATGGGGTATGGGGAGGTATAGAGGCAAAAAGCGTCGTATACACAGTACATACTGTAGGGGATTCCCTACAAAGCAAGGCGTGTGTTTTGAAAAGCGAAATTCGTGTTCAAATTGGCTTCTTCGGGCGAATTAAGCTGAAAGGGAAGCCAACATGGAGGCATGACAGCGCCAGGCCGCGTACCCCGGGGAGAGCGACAAGATGGCCGCCTAACGCTCGATATACGCGGCGGTTTATTACGCAGCCACTCAACCACCTACAGCCACATAAGCCATCCAGAGGAGCGTCCTATACATGTAGCATCCTCTCCTCCCAATACACACACACAGAGAGATAATGAAAATAAAACAAACGGCGGGGCTTAGTAAAACCACTTGAAAAATCAACGAGGGCCCATGAAACCAATCCGAAAAGATCACTCAGACCCATACCCCTATAACAGGGAAAATCGACTTCAAACATTGCATGTTGTGTGAAACGTGTTGCAGCCGTTTTGGCGTCTGGAAACCAGCATTCAAATGGTGAACCCATTCAAATATCGATAAAGACAGTGGTCGTCAAACTTTAACCCCCTCCCGGAACCCATATGCTTTAAATTTGATCACTGGATCCATAAAGGTCGAACATTTTAAAACGATAATTTTAGATTATATAGATTTTTGCTTAAAAATGGTATTTTTCTAAATAATATCCGTATTATTTATACGTTTAATGTTTAAGTAATGTGGTAATATGATGCTTCATTAAAATATATACCAGAACTGCATCGAATATTCTTCACCTGAATGTTATGTTAACATTTAGTGCTGAAGAACATCTCAGCAGCCAATGTATGTACGTCTAAATTCTTACAAAACGTTATGTGACAATTTCAGATTTTACATCAAAAAGGGTATTTTTTTCAAAATTAATACATGTGTATTATTTGCAATGTTAAAGCAATGCGGTAACGTAATTTCTACTGTAAAATTAAAGCAAAACTGCATCGAATGATGATTTTCACATTTAAAACACAATCATATATACTCAAGTGTCCTGAATAACAGCTGCGCAGTCACACTGTACTAAATTCTATATTCAAGCACAAGCTAAATTTTTACAAAAAATTGTGCACATTACAATTTGAGATTTACGACTGAAAATTAGTTTTTTAAAAATTAATATTGGTATTGTTTACACTGTTTAAGTTATGCGGTATGTGATTTTTAATGTAAACTTTAAACCAAAACAGCGTCGAATTATGTTCTTCAATGTACCTCTATACCTTATGTCAGTATACACTGAATTAAGGACAGCTGAACAGTTACAATATACTGAATTCTAAAATCTAAATCGTTATTAAAAAGTTATGGAACCTCTGGAATTGTTACTGGAATCCTGTTTGAATAACACCAATGGAGCTATGACAACATTATTGTAAAACTGTATATGTGAAAATTTAATTTGACATCAAAGTTGAGTTATATATACATGCATGCCATAATTTGAGAATACATTGTGGTGCTCGTAGACATTCATTGAAATTAAAGAAATACATTGATATGCAGCAAAAATTTCAAAGTAATTGTTGAAATATGCATGAGAGTATGTTACTGGAAATCGTCAAAAACAACGGATAGCAATCACGGCATATTTCCAGTAGCCAAAGGAGTTGGCATGCAAATCGAGGCAAAGCGTACACACATCCATCATTTTGAAAGCTGATGACGCAGTGAATTTGTGGTGCACCATCACCACGATGAAAAAATCGGCAAATTTGCAGGTGAATTAAGATAAATGAATATCCGTGCATGGCATTTGTCGATGTTATTTCGACAATGCTCGCTAGCAAAATGCAATGGGCCATACATGCATGCTATATATGAGAGTCTGAGACCATGCATTCGGGTTGCATATTCAAACAGAACTACATGTATAATGAGAGGTCCTCATTTAGTAACCATTTTTCGTATATGGGTTTAGACGCCCCACTACATGAAAATTTTAAAAAAGATAGTCGTCCTCTATCCATATAGCGGCATGTTTCGTATAAGAAATGTGTGCATAAACAATAACACATGCAGACATCATACAGGAAGAATTCAAATCAACTCAATACAACACCAGTAAGTGAATACAGGTAGGGGGTGTAATTCATCAACCCGATTTAATCAGCAATTACCGCCGAATTATGATATGGTCACCATCATCGTGCATGAGAATATGCATCTATTCCTTGATCCATTCTCATCAATGAGCCAAAGAATTAATTTTCATCATTGCAGATGCATCCTTGTATCACAGATACACCGGTACAGCATTGTTTTTCGTATGATTGGCTCAATTTCTAAATGCAATAATTTTAAACACGAATGTTTTAAGTGATATAAAAATTACTATATTTGTTTACAGCAATTGCTCATTTCGGACTTGCCTTCAGAATGGAATCAGAATTTTTATATTTCTGGCGTTTGATACAGAAATTATTACGCCGTTCGCATTACAATTCATACACAACTTTTATAACTGTGGTCGCAAAGTTTTCAAAAGTCGGTTTTCCGTTGAACATCCATAGTTGGCATGCAGTGATTGCAACTTGGATCTACATGTACATAAAAGTCCAACAAACTTGTTAGTTCATTTCCCTTGACATGTAATTTTCCCTTCTCATTTCAGGGTGACCTTTGAACGTTTGCGAGCGCAGCGTTCACAAACCCAAGACTACTGTACACGTAAACGGCGCATATGGTGATTTGACACGTTCGGGCTTCAAACGAGCAAAACGTTTCAAAATTCTCCATAACACAGAACACGATCCCGCTTGGTCATCCCTCCCGCATCCCATGCAAAAGCGGAAGAAAACTTCCGCACACACACAATTCCCCGCATCGCGTCCATCTTCCAAAATCCTTCCCGCTTCCCAAATTCCCAAACTTTCCAAAGCATCGGCCGCTATTCAGCGCGGGGTCGCTGCGGCCGGAACCGCCTCGTGGCGCGCACGCTCGGGAGGCTGGCCCCGCCCCCCGGGGGCGGCCCCTGGCCGAGGGGGCGTCGACGGCACAGTCGGCGACGCCCTCCCGTCCGCGCCCCGCGACCAATGAGGCAGCGCCACGGCCGGCCGGGCTCAACACCCGCTGCGGGGCGTCCGTCAGCGGCACGGCGCCCCAGCGAATTGGGGCAGCGGACGCAGGAGGCCGGGCCACCGCGGCGTCCGATGACACCGAGACGCCCGGCCGAAAACACGCCTGACGAGCGGGCGATCAATCCGACCCGCAACCACGTTCGCCCCACGGAGCGCTCTCAAAAGGCTCTTGCCAGGCGACGCGAAAACACGTGGAGCAGACATTTCCAACGCTCACTCGGCTAGTCCTCTCTAGCTCAAGCGTTGCTCTCGCCGGCCACTCGACATGCTTCGGATCGGTTGTTGATTCGATCTCGTGATCGGCAGTCGCGCTCCGACTTGGGATTATCGCATCCGGTGTTTTCCGCAACGCGCATCCGGGCCCGGCGTCCGAAGAATGCCGCGACGGCAACGGCTGACGTCCGCCTCCGAAGACGACGACGAAAGCGAAGAACGGCGTTCCGACCAACGACCGGGGGCGTAATGACACTCGCTATCTGACAACTAGTCCGGGTCTGTGTTTTCGGCTCCGATTCACCGCTGCTTCGACAGACGTCAGAACGATGATCGGTGCCAGGTAACGTCCGAGCCACCGCGACTTGCAAGCCCCGACGCTCCGAAGCGACACGCGGATGGGCGACGGGCGTCGTTAGAGGTCACCGGGGTCACCATGCTGAACCCGTTCATCGACTCGTCCCACGCCGCCGCAGCCGCTGCCGCCGCGGCGGCGCACCAGGCGCACATGGGCGCCATGAAGCTGAGCCCGCCGCACGCAACGGGAGGCGTGGCGGCGGCGCCCTCCAACCACCAGTTCGGCGGCGGTGGCGGCGACGGGGGTCAGGGGTCGGCGGCCAACGGCTACCACCACGGCCACGTGGGGGGCTACGCTCCGCGCGACTTCCTGGCTCTGCGGCGCGATCACCACCCCATGGCGGCGCTGGCGTCGCACGCGGCCGAGGTGGCGGCGACGCATCACGGCATGTTCGTGCCGTCCAGCACCGGTCTTCACCACGGCGAGCCGGTGCTGTTCCCGGGGCTTCACGAGGCCTCGGCCAACGGTCACGGCCAGATGCGGTTGGGGCTGTCCGGCGACATGTACGCGCGCGCCGCCGACCACCAGTTCAACCATCACCATCACCAGGGCGGCGCGCACGTCAACTCGCAGTTCCACAACCACATGAACCACATGCAACACCACCACGTGAACCACATGCAACACATGCAGCACCACGCGGCCGCCATGGCACCGCACGGGCCCGGGGCCTTCTTCCGCTACATGCGCCAGCCCATCAAGCAGGAGATGAGCTGCCAGTGGGTGGACCAGGAGCAGCCCAGCCCCAAGAAAGTGTGCGGAAAGACGTTCGGCAGCATGCACGAGATCGTCACGCACATCACGGTGGAGCACGTCGGCGGACCCGAGTGCACCAACCACGCCTGCTTCTGGCACAACTGCCCCAGGAACGGAAGGCCCTTCAAGGCCAAGTACAAGCTGGTCAACCACATCCGGGTGCACACGGGCGAAAAGCCCTTTCCCTGCCCCTTCCCCGGCTGCGGCAAAGTGTTTGCGCGCAGCGAAAACCTCAAGATCCACAAGAGGACTCACACAGGTCAGTGCACCATCCGTGACACTCTGTATAGCGAGCCGGTTAGGGTCCTCACGTTGTCACGTTGACAACGTGTCCATTATACTCAAAATGTGTATTGCGTGCATGCGAGTGAAAGAATGTCACGCATCGTGCTTTTGGAGCACCCTGTATAACGCACGTTGACAACGTTACCTTACTCAAAACATTGCATGCACACACTTGTGACGCACACTGTATACTTCACTAGCCCCTTAAACAACCAGCTTTTCAAATCTGTCGCACAAGTTAGAATTGGTCATTGAGAAAATGAGAAAATAACATGTATATTTTAATTTATCTAGTTATCGCTATGTTTATGTGTCGAAAGTAAAGTCAAATTGCCTAGAATACGGTTCAGCAAATTCGCTTGAACTAAACCATGCACCCCCCTTGCCCAGCCTCGAATCAAATCTGTAAAATTCATTTCCACTCAGTATAACACGTTTCCATGCAGGATATAAATTTAAATTCTTGGTTGAAGTTAACTTTAAGGCTGCGTATGTTACTTTTCAGTCTTGGTGTTATTTAGAGCTGGCAATGCATTCATGTGTGAAAAATATCCAGCATGCATGCAACGCCATCTACGCAAAGGTGTCAAAAACTATGTCGGAATAAACCGGCAAAAAATACAATGTTTTAAACATTTGTGTTTGACCAAGTTGACCAACATTCATGTATCGTCAGTCGACACGAAATTCGGACAATTCTATACGAGCTACTTAGAGATATTTCAAGATAGCGGTTTTTAGGATGACCCTTTACGAACACCTCTTCTACCAACCCCATGGGTTTAGACCTAATCATCAACTCGCCCTAGAAACACCAGAAGCAAGACCCCCTCATTGTCAGGATGCATTGTCACCGTATTAAGACTCCCAATGCGAAGGTCCCAAGGGGTCCCTTCAAAGGACACCCTGTAACCGCGTTGCCCTTAAAGTTCAATCCAGGGTAGAATTAGCTAAATTTAGGACCGCAACAATGTTTTCAATACATGAGCTGAAGACTAAGGAATAACTGTATGACTGACCTGACGGATATTTTTAAACACTGACTTTTTAAAAATATATGCCACGGGCCCATAGCTACTATTGCAGCGGAATTATGCATACGAAACAAGCATTGTCTATGGCAACGTTAGAGAGTATTATTTCAAGAAGAAAATATCGACAAAATTTACAATTGATCTTGAAGAATACTTGTTAAATATTTTATACGCAAAAATATTTTGGAATATGTTTTATTAAATATCATATCCATGTTGCCTTCGATAAATTTTACAAGGGCCCAAGTTTATATATCAAATAAAAATATAGGAAATCCGTAGAATTTTCTTAAGAATTATTGCATGCCGTTGTACTTGGATTTCGAGTAAGGTCAATAATCAAGCGTCATTTTAAGCTCGAGTTTATTTTTCAAAACAATATTTGTAAAGAACTGCGTACTAAAACACTTTCGTAAATTTCGAGAAAATAAATATACGGGTTTTTATATTTTGCTGTTATCGAAATGTGGGCCCTTGTAAATATGTTTAAAAACATGAGCTTAATATTTACAAAGCGAATTTCCAAACGTTAATTGATGCAAGTACAAGATTCAAAAGTTTTCAATATAATGAAATATTTGCAATTTATAAAACTTTTCACTACATGTAACCCAAATAGCTCATGCGATTATTTTACAGAAGATAATACACGAATTTATAAATACTGCAATTTTAAATCATAAATAATAAACGTATTTATAAATACTATATATTGAAATTATAAATATCTGATATCATTAAGACATTATAATTTAGTATCAGTACCGTATACATGTATAGGGCCATTGAACACTGCAGTGTACATTTTCACGAATTTTACGTTATTTTTAACGGAAATCTGTAAAACATTTTCTATTTGATCCTTTATTAATTACGACTCACGTTACCATTTCAAATGATAACAGGAGTGTCTTACACTTAGGGTTATTAATTCGGGCTTTATACCATAATTAAAAATTACGAGGGGTCTTCCCCCTTAGTTCATGCACGCGTTTCCTCAACGTTGATTTACACCCTGTATACAACTCGCGTAGGTCCCTCCATGGTAAGGGCTATAATTATTTAGCGTTGAAAAACCAGATAGTGTTATCAGGAATGGCCTACTGTTTACGAAAGGGCGTGGGGGACCAAAAGGGACAGATGTGCAACAGAACGGCTTCACGTAATACAATCTCGTAAAGATGGGGGCGATGGCGACAGGGGTCAGGGGTTAAACCCTGTTTAACGCTTACTTAAAAGTAATTAAAATTCCGGCAAAATTCCCCGCATGCTCGCAGTTAACGTCATTTCTAGCGAAAACGCTAAACGAGCCGTTAAAATTAGGCCTACATGTATTTTTGGGCAATGGACACTCGGCACCCGCAAGTACCCTGGGGTTGAATCGCTGGCATGGCCTAGATTATATCGAGTGTCAAATCGCCTGTAAGTCGTTTAAAAACGAATGGGACAAAATGGGGAAACAAGATAGCCAAATGGGCTTGACGGCATACGAATCATTAGCGCGTATATGAGGGCTTCAATTTCATGAACCAAGAAATTATTTTTGGAAATTCGCGTAGTAAGGCAAGCTTGGATATTAAGCAAAGCGCTCATAACGGCCCCAAAACTGGACCTATACGTATAGCTTACCTTTGAAAATGCTGTCCTTAGGCCCAAAGCTCACTGATGCTGGCTGATAAACATCGTGTTGATGAGTTAATCCTCCGTTTTGGGTCCACTTTGTCTGTTATCACCTCCTGAATTCTTATACCCGAACTGGACTTCACCTGCAAATAATTAAAATTCGGTTAGTGAATTAAGAACATCATCGAGCCAAATATCAAATATTCATAACGCCTTTTAAAATTAAAGGGCCCTATGTCAAAAAGTGCTGTATCCTAAATTGGTAATAATACATGTATAATACATGTATATGTAATAGAATCGGAGTTAATATATAGCTTCGCAGTCTCTAATATATTATAATTTACACGCAGAGAAATATTTATACGAAGTTTTTAATTGGAAAATAAGAATAGAACGTAGTAAATGGAACCAACGTTCTAGAAGGCACGTGCATTGCTCATGCTAAACAAAGAAATAGCATATTATACCGTATACGCCTTTATTCGATTAGGTTTTAATTATCAGTACGTTATCAAAACAATTTAAATTTACAATGTATCATATTGCGATTGCACCAAACCATGAGCCTTGATGTGTGTAGTTTTATCGAAATAGCATGAGTATTTATCACATTTAATTAAAGGCGTGAATTAACGGTTATACGGGCACCTGTATTAAGCCTAAATTTCAGGTGCCCAAAACATCCAAACATATCTTTGACGCTATATGCTCGTTAGGTCCTTTTCGGTATATGCATACATGTATACATTTCAACAACTCAAAACCGCATTATCTGGGAATAGACCCTCGTGTATATATGAAGTGCGAGTGAGTCAATATTTGCTGACCCACACCAGCGGTTTCAGCTTACAAATTGCAGCGATTAGGCCTAGCACAAACGGCGGAATTGTCGAGGGATCGTTTGTTTCCTTTTCGAAATATTCTTCGATATATAGGACGATAATGGACCATTATCGTTTATAAATGGAAATGATGCGCTATTGTCCCCTTGAGAATTTTGAGGATGTGTAACGTTATACACCCATGCAAGTAAATATATCTTTTCCACCCGCGTTTTGAAAACTGCATGATGGAAAATTCTGAAGATGTTGTATGCAGGCAATGGCAAAAATAAATATTAACCCAAACGCCCTAATGTATTTCTAAAACAAATTATATATGCTGCATGCCCATGCACGCAAAAGAGAGATACATTTATCCCTTCGTATTTCAATCGTTGTTTTATTTTAGTATTTCATGGTATATAATATTTTCAAACATGACCGACATTAAAAGCACTGTCTTGTATACCATATACAATATCCCTGTACACATATTTACCTGCAAAGGTAAATAAATAAAGGCGCGTTGAACTTTGTATATTGACAAGTTTTATATGCTGACCAATGCCATGGCGATTCAAAATCGCACGCACCCCAACGCACGAGATGCAATTCGTTCGAAAATCGAATTCGCGCACGTGCTGTTTTGTAAACAAAGATAAACTTGGTCGATAAAACTGTAAACTAGCTACATTTATTTATAAAAATACTTGTATTAAACCTTAAAAAATAAGTTTTGTGAGCACCATGAGCTGGTCAAAGACATATAGACAATTTCAGGTAAAAATTAATTAGCCAGATAGCAATTACTTTCAGCAACATTATGTTCAGTAGTTTTTGCACTGGCACAATACCGCATTGAATAAAGTCCAGCACAATTACTTTTGCATGGTATACCGCTTAAATTAAAATGTCCGTAGAATCCAAAATTTAAACTGGTCAAATACACTGTATACAGTTTCAGTCAGATTTACCTGTACTAATATTTGGAGTATAATGCATATCATGAGCATGCATCAAGTTGCTCACAAACGTGTTCTTCATTTGTTATAACGCAAAACGCAAATCAATATCAAATCGAAATAAAATTATCTCAATATAACGAAAATCTCAAGCTCAACACAGAAAATTTTCATTCTTTGTTTCCCTCGTTAATATCTGAAAATCCTCCATCGTACAGCGTTTAACGTTATAGCAGTTCGTGTACAAGTACAGTGATTGTGCATGGAGCTATTGGGGCGTGCTAGGCCTAAGTGATGTTTAATGTTTCCAGAAGAGAGAGAGAGAGAGAGGAAAGATGGCGTGTACGTTCCAGTGAAAACATGTTAAAATGAGGTGGGTGTGGGTGCGCCCTCCGTGGAGTGGGGACTGAATCAGAAATATAAACTAGCGTAAGGAGTCCATAAGCTGCGCGTGTATTACTTCACCATCTGTGGTCAAATTCTTGGCAACGAAAATAAACCCGCGAATTTTTGTTTTTCGTCAAAATCTTGGGCGGTTGTTCTGCCTGCAAGGGCGAGGGGGTCTGTTGTTGTTGTGGGTCCCCCCAAACTCCGAAGACATCTTTACGAGTTTGGCTCGTAACGTGGTCACTATATTGGGGAGGGTGGAGAACTGCGTGTAAATAAATACACGCGCTTATTTAGGCATGTGTTCGCCCCATAGCGGTAACACAGCGACACCGGGGCCAGGTTACACTAGCCAGATGCCCTATAGCGGCGCACGTGCAACTCCCACACAGCTGCTTCCTGCAGGTCCAGGAACACAATTTTAGAGGACATTTCCACCGCAATTTAACACGCCAAAATACTCGCTTTTCTTGCCATTTACACAGTTTAATAGCCTTAACATGGACATGTGTACTTGACGTACACGTATATACAGTATTCTTGAATGTTGAGATGCCCAAAATTCTAGGACAATTATGGTACAGATAGACTTGACTGCTAATTTACATGGGGATAGAACAAATTCTTCAAGCCGGGAAAGTTAAAAAAGTGTGCTTTGCAAATTTTCCATACAGGGTGTCTGAGAAATCAGTACTCATTCAACCAATCAAAATCGTCGCTATGAGCACGTACATGTATAAGGTCAGGAAACGACCCATTTCCGCGATATAAGGACCCTTTCTGTTAGAACTCTCATGGCTGTTGTAGCTCTTTATTTCAGTGGTAACTTTAAACATGATTAGTTTGCGGGGTTATCCCTGCCAATTAATTGAAAAACCTGGAATTGTCAGGGGAATTTGAAATTGGTGCACTGATAAATTTGAAAACTTTAGGAAAATTTGAAAATGGTGCACTGATTATTTTGAAAAAGTCAGGGAAATTTAAAAATGGTGCACCATCAAGTAATTAAAAGCAATGTAAATAAAAATGCTTGTGATTGAAGTTTGTGATCTGATGGAAGTGAATCAATTTTAAGAAATTAACCAAAACAACCTGTTTCCTAATGAAAAATTTTATTCTACGCAATAAATATCGCATTGGCACTAGTCAATTCTTCGATGTGCATCATGTTAAATACTGGTAGCCAGGGAAATGTTTTAACAACTGGAAAACTCAGGAAAATTGATCGTTTCCGGACCATGGGTGTTCAAATATGGGGAGAACGTTTTTGATTATTTCATGATGCACGACCATGGCTTCTCAGGCCACCTGAATACTTAAGATTGTCCCATTGTCCTAACATTCTATATTGCAAAAACAACAACAACAAACTCAAACTGCGTTATTTTCAAGATGGCGCTAAATGCAAATCACTCGCCAACTTTACAGTCGCATCACATGCAAGTTAGCGACCATTAGCAGGTAATAATTACACGAATATTGGCAGTTCAAAAATTGAAGAATAAATTGTATTTTTCACTTTTTTCAAATACAATTTAGCCATGTCCAGTTATGGGTCCTACAGATATACATATACAATGTACAGTATACGTTTTAAAACAATTATTGCTCGCAATCCTTTCAAAACCTCGTTATGCCTTGTTTTCGAACGTTCCATAGTGCGCAAAAAGGATTGAGCAAAGATGGGAAGAAAACACGCTACTTGTGTATGCGTTTCACTCATCGGAGTCATAAAATGCTGGGAAATTTGAAGGGAAAACTCGAGTTTCTTTTGCAAATAAACAAAGCTAGCGTGTATATACATGTACCTGAGTCGCTGTTCAGCGTTTTCTCATAAAGAACATCTTCGACGAGCGCTACTGAACAGAAAACGATCGTGTACTCGACATGTGCTTACAACAACTTAAGTTTTAGGATTGATTTTTCCTGCTGGAAAACAGCGAAAAGCACCCTTTGACCCAGAACAATTCGTGAAATACATTAGCTTATGGCGTGGGCGTTATAGTGGGGATGAGTCACTTTCGATATTTTAGTATTCGAGTCTATTTTTAACCATGCGTGAAAGATGCTGCTTCAAGTGTCAGAGATTGTCAGGGGTCACCCATAAAACCAGACAACTTTTTTTAAACATGGGGGTTAAACCCACCTGTACATGAACATGTTGGAATTAAGGAATTTGTTCGACAGTTGAATCTGGGATATCAGGACGAGTTGGCGAAAGTCTGAGTCAAGGTTTTTGAAGGTCAACCTCGCAGGTCAACGGTCGCACGCGTGGGAGTCAGCAAAGGTCAGACCTCACGCCGAACGGGAACTTGACATTTCGTAATTACAGTGGCCAGCGTCTTGCATACCAAGACGTGCAAGATCGAGTACAGGGTGTCATGCAAAAGATGCATGCAGCATCAAATTTCGTTATTGTCCCATTGACCTTTTGGGATCTGGTTCTTCGGTCCTGACCCCATGGGGCCATAATTCGTCAGTCACACCTCGTCTTCTATAGTATGCGACTGCCTAATGCGCACGGGTCTCGTCTATTAACCTTAATTTATAAGACTCGTGCCCCTTGCCACAATCGCCTAATTTATTGCATGCGAGGGGTAGGACAAATGTGAAATTTCGCTATTTTCATTTATGTATACGAGCGCCTGCAGGATTCGTACGCCAATCATCTTTCGGTGTTGGTACGCAAGTATCAAAACACGATTTCACATAGCACTACAAACATAAATGCATGTACGTTTCCCATCTAATTCCGTTAGAACGAGTAATGCATCTTGCAGCATATTAACTTATACATTTTGATATACCAAGGCAGTGGGGTCCCAAAGTTTTTGGGACTGTGAGCTGTTTTTTACTAAAAAGTTTTCAGAATGACAGACTTTCCTATATACCCACCAACATTATTGGCCATAAAGGGGGTCCGATAAATTGTGCCCCTTGAAAACTTGTTAAGCTTAAAATATTGCAGAAATATTTTACTGCTGCAGAGGACACCGTATAGGCAAAATTTTTAGAAAAACTAAATCACGAATGAGGCATTTTACTGTTTTTATATATACAAATGTATTGTGCAGCCACACCATGCAAATTTTAGTACAACGAGATTACAGACGATTGATTTTAGTCTCTTTTTCTACAAAAATGTTTAAGGTTGCAAATAATTTCGCGAAAATTATTTTATCCATTTTAAAAAACAACCTCACTTTAAAATAATAAGTAAATAATAATTTTTAAAAAAGAAAGAAAAAAGTATAGTGCATTTTAACTCAGATTATAAGCAACACTTATTCATGTATATATATGCACATATACCGGTATACGAATGCACATTTGAATGCATACTGCAGAATAGTAGCCTACTGATCATACGGTATGTATAGTGTAGCTGATTTTCAATTAAATTTCCTTCAAAAACTTTTAAGAAAAAAGTCTTGTTGACTATTATATAGCTCCAGTGTCTTTTTCTTGGTCAAGTTGATAAGTTTGCCAATTTCCTCCTTTATTTATCTGGACGTTTGCACGTGCACCTAATCGTGCAACCTTACGTGCATACTACTGTATAAAGGGTATAGTATTCAAATTGAATCACAGCCGATTTTGTACAATGTATATCCGTCAATTGTCAGTGAACCAAAACGTCTGTAACGGACTCCGACAAGCCGCTCGCGCCAACCACAGGTGGCGCTCCGAAACGAGTTTATTATAAGTCGGGCTCGCTATTTGGCAGTTGCGCAACCGCCGAACGACGGGTGGCAGCCATTATTAAAATGTGCAAACTGCATTTCTCCATTCGATTACCTACCAATTTAATTCAATTTCTGGTGGCCAATGGAAGGGAAAAACTGAACAGGATAGCGGTTAAAATGGCGGCGCTCGACAACAACGATCGTAAATCCACATTTTCCGATAATCCGATTTCGTGGCCATCGTTTCGCACTCGACAAATGGCATTAGGAGGCACAAACAACCCCCATAATGGCGCTAAACAGCGAAATGAAGCGCATATTTATAAATAAATAAGCAATTTCTCCATGGACAGAAATGAAAAGTGCATACATATGGGCGTCTTGCCCAGGCACCCGCTTCCCGGCATGCCCCGCGTCTAATTTCACAGTTTAATCGCTTTATAGGAAGACTGAGACAGAAAAGTCGAAACGAGGACAAAGCCACAAAGCGTAATCAGCCTTTAGCTGCGACCCAACAGCTATTGATCGATTTTTATAAATCCTCGTTTAAGGTTAAAAGATTTTACCATATGAAATCAGCAATTGTGAATGTTCAAGTATCACGTCATGTTATTGAGAGGGGTGGGGGGGGGTCAGCCAAACGAGTTACAAAAATTAAATTAGTTGTGATTTGGCTTGTCAAATTAAAAAATGTGAAGTTTTGTTATTTCATATTATCCGCTTCGTCATTAGGGAGCGTTCAAATAAATATCATCAAATTATCGCGATTATCACACCCCATGTGTGAATAATTTCCAGGCCCCTTAGAATTTGTCAAATTAAAGTAAATTACGAGCATCCCAGTACACCTAATTAAAAATTAATTAAGAAAGTGCCCTAATGCCTTGAAATTGCGTTAATTCCTTTAATATACAAATTCAATATTAGTCGATGGGAAATAATTTAAATAACAATTTAAACCTGGGAAAGTCAGCGGATTGTACGTTACTAAAGCTGTGGGACCCCTAACGTTTTCGACCACAAAAATTTCTGAAATTGAGCCAACCTCTTATGAAAATGACATCAAAATTAATTAATTTTAGCTCAAAAGTCATGAAGCTAATAATGTGCACATGAAACTCATCTGCGTATGGCGAAATAAAACTGGTCCATAAATGATGGATTTTAAAATCAATTTTCTTAAAAGATAAATGATGGCATCATCGGCATTTGGTCAACAATCGCCCCTAACTTTCGTTATCACTTGCAAGCATTTGGAGGACCCCATCCCCATCATGATGGCATAATACCTGAACGTCCCTTACACGTTATGGGCTAAAATCCATTTTTTATGTAATTTTTATGAAAAGTTCGCTGAATTGGGAAAAAAATTGGTCAGTGGTTATGTTATCACTGGGTGGGCTCTTGATACGATGATGAATGATGACATGGGGTGGTGTCTGAAAATCGCAAAAAGCAAAATGACAATATTTGAACGCTCCCTATAATTAAACATCCGTATGATTGGTCCACTATAATGACTACAACCCAAATGGCATTTCCTAGATCGATGAAGTGCTAATTAATCGATCGTCGTTTAATATTTCGTTTCGTTTTTCACTTCGGTTTTTCTCTCCTATAGCTCCACTGTTTTTCCCCTCCAATGAAAATCCTTCAGTTTCATCTTTGTCACCACAGGTCCCCCTTCCCCAAGTCACCCCCAGTCCATGTTACCCCCGTGTTTTATCGCGAGTCTTAGTCGTGCACGATCACTTTGATTCACATTATTGTTACACAATGACATCGACTTTCCACGCTTTATATTTTGCAACAACACGATTTTTTGCCTTCAACCAAATGGGGAGTAGGTTCAACAGACGGTCCTCCAACGTCATTTGCATAAAAAAGCTATCGTTTGGGAATTCGAAATCGTAGATATCTCGCAATTAGATCTTTTCATCATGGTCTTATAATAAAACCTGGTTTATCAGGCAATTCTGCCAATCAGCAAAATGTTGCATTGCAACCCGCCATTGCACGTTTGCCACTTTCATTATACACTGTACAGCATCAATAATATAAATGGTTAGCTATTAACCCCTGGTGACCTCCACGTTGAAACGACGCTTTGATGCGGATTAATTAACGAGGCGCTTGCTACATTCCTTGGCCACCTGTTTGCGAGGGATAACATTGTCACCCTTGGTTTAAAATTCAAACAAATAGACGTGACGTCACGTGTGGGGCGTTCAAGTATTATGTCATCATCTTGGGGGTCAGCCAAATGCAGACGAAAGTGAGGTTGTTGGCCAAATGATGTCATAATTGCTGTTTTATAAAACATTGAGTTAAAATTTACCAATTTTGATCTGGGGGCTGGAGGTTGGAAATGATGACATGGCCGAGTCTGAAAACCGTGAAAAAGTGATGGCAATATTTGAACGTTCCCAAACAGCGCATAATAATACAGTGTGCCACGCTTTTTAAGACATGCTTGCAGTGATGTCTCCCTCCCCTTAAAAAAATCATGATTTTCTCCTTGGGTTGAGTTGCACAGAAGCACAAGAGGTCCAATTTCACACTTGCTCCACCTATTTAACTTACAGCAGTTGTTATTTTTTCTAAAACAAACGCTCCTTTCATCAGTTCATTCTGGCGTAATAAAAATGCTGGGTTTTAAATTTTTAGGTTTCGGGCTAGGACGCTTTTTCAAATATAGACGAAACTAAGTGAAAAGGCATTAAAACGTCCATTTCCAGATTGTTTTTTCAGCACTCGCTATGGGGTATTAGTTTACGCGGGTTAAGTTGTCTGGGCGGATTTAGTTGTTTGTGTTTCAGGACGAAATTATAACAACACAAGATATACATGTACCTCCGTACGTCTCTTAAACCATCGGATGACCCCACAGTCAAAATTCCCTTTAACCTCCTGTTTGGGAACAGCAAATTTTGTTTCAAAGTTTAAAACAAATTGGTTCGTGTTTGCACATCACACGTTACAGTTTTTTGTGCATTTGGATATCATTAGCTCAATTAACATTCAACGGTATACTTTAAGTGCATATATAAATTGCTTTAGTCCGCAGAAATGCAATACATGTAATGCATTGATAATATACGTGTATATCTTTAAAAAAATGCCCGTTTTATTTTCTTCACTATTAATTTCACTATGCATTATTAAATTTCAAAACTTGAGATAACACACAGAAGCCTATACAGCATGTTAAAAGTTCGATTCAGGGTTTTAAAATTACGTGGTATAATGTTGTGTGAAATTTCATGTAAAATATCAGGGCGGGGTTCCCACTTTTTGGAAAGTCAGGGGAAATCAGGGAAATGCAAACGCGTCAGGGAATGTCATGGAATTCGTGAAAACTCGCAAAAGTGTCAGAGAAATAATAATACTAGACTTTTTCTATTCGGAAAATAAAAAAGGACAAATGAAGGTTGGAGATTATACATTATAATTGCCTGTCCTAAAAAGTCATTGAGGAAATTAATTTAAAAAATTGAGAAAACGAATCATATTCAAATGTAATCAGGGAATTCGTGAAAACTCGCAAAAATTTCAGGGAAATGACTGAAAAGTGGTCAGGGAAATCAACTTAAGAATTTGAGTAATAACCCTGCATTGAAATGACAAAAAAGTAGTCAAGGAGGGTCAGGTTAATCAACTTGAGAATATGTGGTAACCCTGTATATGTCACACTGTTGCCCTGCTCCAGAATATGCACTATGGGAAGTGGGCTTCTCCTAACGGCTCGTAGGCTAGCAGTGATTGCCTGCTGGTTAGGGGCAGCGAAACCACAAACCACAAACCACAAAACACAATTTTCGGTTAGGATAACCGCAAAAAAGCACAAACAGGATAAATTCCAACATCTAGGACCCGGTGTCAGACTCATATACTAGCCAAGTAGCATTGAAATGTGTATTGCACATTTGGAGCAGAGAATATACCCGTTACCGTAAATCTCATTTGTTCCCAAAAATGGGATATTATACAATACCGCTCAAAAGTTGTCTCGCTATTACTGTTCCCGCAACTAACAAGTTCTCGTTTTGTTTCTTTCATGTCGTGTTCATGGACGTCCCGTTACTTCTCCAACTGGGATTACTGGTCAACAAATTGTCTCCAAACCAAGGCGAAAAACCGTTCAAGTGCGAGTTCGAAGGTTGCGACCGTCGGTTCGCGAACTCTTCTGACCGGAAGAAGCACTCGCACGTGCACACCAGTGACAAGCCTTACAACTGCAAGATCCGCGGCTGTGACAAGAGTTACACGCACCCCAGTTCGCTGAGAAAACACATGAAAGTTCACGGAAAGTCACCCCCGCCGTCAGGGGGCGGTGGCAGCGGCGGGACGAACTACGACAGCGACTCGAGCACCCCCAGCTCGGCGTTGGTCAGTCCTCAACCGCCCAGTGTGTCCAGTGCCAACCAGGCGAGTGGCCCGCCCCACAGCGGCAACAACAACAACAACGTCAACATGAACAACAACAACAACAACAGTCATAACGCGTCGGTGGCGTCGTCGCTGTCCTCGCTAGGGGGCCACAACGTGACTGCGGCAGTGCCCCCTACGTCCCACCTGACGCATCACCCTCACCACCACCCATCTCACCACCACCACCATCATCCCACCAGCCTCAGCGAATGGTACGTTTGCCAGAGCGTTGCAGGTATGCCCACTCCTCCTAGTAACGAACATTCGCCGGTAGGGGGCATTTCACATCTCTATCACCCATCTTCGAATTCACCTTTGTATTAAGTGGTTAATCAGGTTTTCACACAAGCGCTCACAGGTGGCGCTGCTGTAGGCCTATGTTAAAGAGGACATGGTGCTCGGATAACATTCCTAGATTTCTCAAAGAAATTCGAGCAAATGATTGTCGAATTTTAAGCGAATGGTTTGCAAATCCCTTAAAATCCTACTTAGAATATTGTTCACGCAGTGAGCCGAGGGTGTAGCGCGTTTGTGCCTCTGCCTCAGCTAGACAGGGTCGCAATAACCCATGAATAATAGAGGCTAAACGTCACCATCCCATCGCCACGCCCACTTTTAGTATGGCACGTTTTCAGTTTGTTCCTACCTCAAGAGTGAAACCTGTTCATTGCTACATAGCTAGGATATGCTGCGGCGTATCCTATTTGGCGTGTATTTTGTGATGCCAAGCATTTCAACCCGAACGTGGAATTCGCTGCTGTTTCACAAAAACCACCTTGCATAGGTTTGTTTGCTTTTACAAAGAATCCAATGACGTTTACTTTAAAAAAAAATGCGAATCTGTTAGGGTGATCACAACGTCCTACCCTCGTAACGAAAATAATTTTTAAAAAACTGTCAGAGCTACAAGGACTAAATTTTGGAAAAAATGTAGAACAGCTAATTTTTTATTTCATGTATTTGGTTCACAGGTTTCTTAAGCGCAATTTCAAAAGCAAATTGAATTCAAAATTGTGTTATATGTCAAACAATTTAAAATTTGCCTTCAAAACAATAGTAAAAAATACATGTAAGTACTGTGCGGGGCGACCATAAAGTTCTACACTCATAACAAAAAAATAATTTTTAAAAACTTATAGCGCTGGCTATACAAAGAGCAAATTTTGGGAAAATGTAGAACTAATTTTTTTTAATTCATGGACTTAGTTAACAGAGGTGTTAAGCGCAATTTCAAAAGCAAATTGAATTCAAAATTGAGTGATATGCCAAAGAATTTCAAGCTTACCTTCAAAAAAATAGCGAAAAATAAGTACTGTGCAGGGTGACAGTAAAGTTCTACGCTCATAACAAAAAATAATTTAAAAAACTTAGAGCTGGCTACAACAACGAGCAAATTTTGTGAAAATGTAGAACTAATTTTTTATTTTATGCATGGATTTGGTTCACAGGGGTGTTAAGCGCAATTTCAAAAGAAAATTGAATTCAAAAGAGATTGCCACACTGTAGAAAATCCAACGTGGTTGTTTGTATAGTCCGTACTCTGTTCATTAATTGCGCTTAACTCTGATTGGCGATTTGGTTACGTGAGACCGGCGGCCATCTTGAGTTTTCCTACGTAGACTCCTAGCACTCCTTGCGAACCAAATACTTGAAATGAACTTTAGTTCTTCTACCTTTCTTATAAAATTTGTTCTGTTTAACTAAAAGATTTTAATTTTATTTTTTTGCAATGACGGTATAGGACTAACATCATCCTGTATAATTACAAATTCTCGATAGCATTTGACCTGGAACATTTGTTGTACTCCTTCACAATTTCCTGAGCTATTTTTGGAGTTATAACAAAAGCTTGACTTTAGTTTCACAAAAACCTAAAACGGACAATTGGACATGATCAATGCTTTTCTTGGCTCTTTCATGTACTTACTTTCCTGACTATTTTCGCTTTTTTGAAAAAATTTACAGTATTTCGATTACTTATAGATATATAAAGTGCACATACTGCAGGTACGATCTAAATGATTTCAAACTACTGTAGAAATAGTAAACAGTGTTTTCTTTGCTCTTTTCCAATTAAGAATGCGTTTAAAAACCTTAAGAAAAGCACTGGGCCGCAATGCATATCTGGGAAAACAACAGAAGTTGACCACCTCCGATCTTTATTGTATTTTAACGAGCTCTAATGAAAACATGTGAGCAGATGCTTGATTTTCCGAGCAGCAATTTCTGCTCAAAATGCTTTTTAAACGTTTTTTCGCCATCAGAGCAACAGCATTCCGTTCATTTCAACCCTTCCCTTACTGGCAGAGACGACATTTATACACAATAGTAATTATTTATTCCCCTCGGGACTTCTCCTGAAACCATTCAAGGTTTCTCGTGTCAGCTTTTTCACTTGATTTGCAACACTCGGGGAGGAAGAATACGAAAAACCCAAATGAGAGAGGCTTGTGCAGTTTACATTGAATGCTCAGAAAAAAAAAAGAAAAAAAATAACGTTGTTTTTCGGGGATATTTTTTTTCTGGCAAGTAAACAAATAACAATGGCAAGCTTACGTGTTGTTTTATTTGAATAAATTTGCATTTTGTAACGTTCGCCAGACAGGACAGCGTAATCCCTTAAAACCTCAACTGGCCTTTATTAAAAACCCCACTGAACTTTTTAAATTAAAAAACAACTCATAATCATGTCAAAGGCAGTTGAGATTAATTGCTATTGGAGTGATAATGGCACCAAAATAACTTTGACTAACATTACATTTTGGGGATGAGGTGTTCTCCATATGATTTTCTGTGCTTCACCTTAGTACATTCTTATGAAAAAGAGCATAAGACGCACGTTTCTTTGTTTGCAGCTCATAATGTCCGCATTCTCCATCCATGAAATAGTCAAGAAATGTAAAACAGTAAACACGAATTAAAATTCTGTATATATGTTTGTAAGTAACACGTCCCCAACCCATGCCCAACGAAAATTTGGGATTTTTGTTCGGCTTTAAAATTTATGTTATGACCCGAGTATTTTTACTAGATGATGATGGTAGGTTTCCCCAAATTTGCTTTTTTATTCATCCTTCAAATTAACCAATATTGGGGAAATCGACAGAAGACCTTTACAGAAGACGTTGCCAAATTCATTAAAAGTCGAAAATTATTTTACTTGAACGGGTTGAAGACGAACTTTTAATTTTCAATTTAAATCCATGATTGTGATGATGAATAACTGAAAAACAAAACGTAATCGTTGCATTTTCATTTGTCCTTATTGGCTGGCAGCTATTTTCAGCCTGGAGTGGAATTTTGAGGATGACTTAAAAATGTGAACTTTTACTTCTGCTCATCTGAGACTATTGTATGAATTAAATATTTCCCAGTCGATTATTATTGTACATTGAAATAAAATGAATTTATGCACAAAATCCATGCTTTGAATGTGTGATTCCTTTGCTCTCGATAACTGACTATCCATGATGGAGAATGTGGCGCGTTAATCTCATTGTTAATCGATGGTTAAATTAAACGCAGTTTGGTGTGTCTATGCAACTTCATAACATTGTACAGGGTGATCATTGTCTTCCCCTCATTACAAATATTTTATAAAAAAAACTTAAGAGTGAATGTTACTGGACAAAGACCAAATTTGGGGAAAGTTAGAAAAATGTGCTCCTTGATTTTTTTAAATTAATTTTTGTAATTGAGAGTAGGACTTTATGATCACCATGTGGGCTATTTTGCCTATTACAGGCTGTCAAGTGTTCCCATATTTTCCTAAATTTTCTTTATTGCCTGAATTACAGGAAAAAATCCTATGTTTACTGCAAATTGCTGATATTGGCAGATCCATCATTTGATATTTGGCTTTCCTGAGAATTTGGCTTGCGGCGCTCCTAAATTAATGTCAAATCTGCTAATTCTTGTCTAGTTATTTAAAAAAATTATTTTTCATAAATATCCTTTTAGAGAAATATGCGAAATTCCTCCTTAGAAAATACAGGAAAATGATCTTGTTTGCAATTGGATGAAAAATTATCTTTCAGCGTTCCTAAATTATTAGTGATTAAACAAATTTTTGTGTGACAATATTAGATCGCTGGTAGTTTTTTTAATAGAATTTTAATAAATTTTTAAAGTAAACTTAAATGTCACCGAATATTTTTATAGAATTCCATTATGGCCTAAAATTCATATATAGCAATTCTAAAAAAATTGTATCTAAAAATTTCCAATATTCTTCATGCGTTTTTTCCTTTTTCCTACGATATATTCCCTATATTTATATTATTTATAGAATTATGATCTAAAATTCGGTTACGTAAAATTCATCATTTGTGAAATATAGCATTGCTAGAAAAACTCTTATGTTCTTCCTGTATTTTTCCCTTTTTCCTATAATATTTCCTAAATTATTCTACCTCTGTACTGCTTGACAGCTTGCTACTGGCAACAATTTCGCTCTTACAATCCCAGGAACCACCAAAATGCGTGGGTCGCCCTTCGATGGCTAGGGGTCACGTGTTGAATTCGCACCTTCCACCCGGCGTTTATTGGAAGACGTATTGGTAGACGAGCCTATAGGGAGATGAGGAACATAATAAACTGGTCCGGAAACAATTTGCTGGATTGCGGGTCTTATCGCAGACACTTTGTGTCCCATTTCCTTATTGATCTTTTATTAGGGGGATCAGAGGAGCGTATAGGAGAAAAGCGTATTACATGGGAGTCTCCCCCTAAGCTCATCACTCACCATTTAGCCTAATGAATTGTTTGATGCAATGATGGCTAAAACCGCATTAGGATTGTCACCACGATTCCTATCTCCCTCCCCCTGGTGGTCGAATTCAGCGTATTTTATGAGTCCTGAACCCAAGCTTTGCCTTAACCTATCGCATTTTTTAATCGACAAGTTAGTCCAGGTAAAGGGGGGTCCCCTCGTCAGCCTCAGGTGCGCTGCCTGCGCCCACCTGATATGTAGGTCACGTGAGGGAAACGGTGACGTCATTACGACGCTATTTAGGCTTAGTTCGAGGAACCGCAACCCGAAGCATATATATGTAAATTGATTTATAATATTGAATTGTGTAATGACAATTTTATGACCATGCTTAGGTTGAGCTTCTGGTATAGTATAGCGTTCTACGTTGGCTTAATTACCTGTACTATTTGCACGCACGATAGGTCACAAAGGCGTTCGTTCACTTAATGAACAGCCCAATTAACACGTGACTAACGAATAAAGCATTGTTTGCGTAAGTGCGCAGGCACGACAATACATCTACAGTGAGTGTATCCTCTTAAAACCTCAGTGAGGTAAGCCTGCAAGTCTAATAACGAAACCAATAGCCTGATGACCTTGTATTTTATGAAGATTTTCCTGTTCTGAAAATCTATAGAATGAATTAAGATTTTCCAAGAATGAAGGGTCCCCTTTCAACCCCTGAATGGGAAAACATGGCATTGTCAGGAGAATTGGAAAGGTCTGGAATAGTCAGGGAAGAGTGATTTGTGTTGAAAACGTCAGGGAAATTCAACGATGTAATAGAACCTGGCCAAACTCATTTCCCCTCTTAACTAATATCAGGTGCCGGTCCAGTGGGAACCATGTTAAAACTAATAAACCTCCATAACCTGATGTTGAATAATTTTTGTAATGGTTTTTATTGGTCCCACAACTTTCATAATACCGGTATACTACGGAAAATTTGTCAAAATATCAAACGCAGAGGGAATACTATGAAAGTGACTTCCTATATAAATACGTGTAACGGTCTGTCCCCTGGCGTTAGTTTTAGGCCCTTGTGTGCGACAACAGGTCAACGTTAAAAACCTCCCAAACAAACAAAACTAGCAAAATTAAAAGCTAATAAAAGCAGTTTCCAGGTGGAAGGCCCCAGCCCCCGAAAATTTTCCCAACTAACTAAATTAATATTCAGCACCGGTCCCGAGGATATTAGTTTAGACAGGTTCTATTAATATTAAATTCTTACTCTCTAAATGGGGAAACGGGTAGATGAAGGTTGAACAATAGCAACTCTTATACACACCTCGAGTCGGCACTTTGAAAAGTCAATGATAGCTTCAACACTAAATTGCAGGAAAAATTATAGGAAAACTTTGCATTATTTAACACCAAAGTCAAGAGATGGCATCACCATGCATATTGAAATGAGCAAACGCATACTTAAATCATTTCAAAAAATCAATAATGAAATTGCGAATTAAAAAAATAACTAATTTATGCATACAGTATTTGCAGTTTCCTTATGCTGTTTTCTATCTTTTCATGAACACCTGTACAGGTACAACAAATGTAGCAATGAGCAACAAATATATATAGCTTATACACATACAGTGTCACATGCCATATTTCTGTATTTTCGGTAGTCTGGGAAATTTGTTGTAAAAGCTGGAAAAGTCAATGAAGTTATCCAACCAGTTACCTCAAATTTCCTTAGTGTCATAAGTTACTCTTTGTAAACAAACAAACATGTTAGTGAAAATGGAGAGTCCCTTGTGGTTTTTCCCGCAATTTTTTTTGGGAATTTTTTAATGAAAGTCCCCTAGCTGGGTCCATGGTTTCCCCTATAGCTCGTTTAGTGAGGTCAAGCTAACTACCGTGCTACATAGTAGCAGCTCTATAATAATGAATGCGCGTAACATAATTGCGTTAGTGCGGGATAAACTAATAGCTAGGTAGGGGTTTTATGACGCTTTCATTACCCCCAATTACTGGGGGTAATGAAATGAAGGGGGGCATTTAGGCGGTGATGCTCTTTAAATAAAAATGGAGGCGAGCGCTGAACGGCCCCCTAAATAATATACGGTTTGGGAATCCCAAGGGTAGCGCAAGGGGTCAAGGAGCATTATTTACCCCCTCTCGTCCCACAAATGCATGCACGTATAGGCCGGAAAAAGGGGGTGGGGGCGAACTGGAGAGTAATTCAGTTAGTTGAGGTTATCACTTAACGTTCAAATTACAGCCCTCCTAGGACCACTTGAGCTTTTCAAGCGGTCGAGCACCGCGATAATCTGAAAAGCTTGTTTTATTCAAAAACTCAAAAAACTGGGGGATAAGCTTGCTTTTGGGGGTCACAACTCTTCGAATGGGGGTTTTTGGGTCCATTTTTCCAGCGATGCTCCAATTCTTGCACTGCACACCTTCAATACTCTTGAGAATTCAACCGAAATTAAGTTCAAACCATTCGAAGATATATCGGTGCTAAGTCGTTTTAGTTTTCAAAGATAAATCGATTGAGTAGCAACTGACTATTCAATAATGCTTCATTTCATTTCCAAGCAATGATCAGGGACTTCCTCAAAGGGACATAGAACAGTTTGGGAAATTGAAACTTGGTAATGAAATCATATTTAGCTAAGAAGCCAAAATTTTCTACGGAAGAGATAATTAAATTGTCAATTTAAATAAATCTAAATTTGCTGTTTCCTTAAGCCTTGTCCACTCCTGGCAAACATTTCCTGGAAACATGGTTTGTGGAACATGTTTCCTCAAAATGTTTCTAAATTTCTAGCACGTGAAACAATTTTCTGGAAACATGTTTCCACAAACTCGTTCTAGGAAATATTTTTGCTGAGTCGTGTTTTCCGAGAAACGTGTTTTAGCGAAATGTTTTTAGGCGAGTACTAGGCTTTACTAAAACATTTGAATTTTCACAAATTCTTTCATTTCATTGTAATTGTCATAATGAAATCGTTAATTCGAAAAAAATCTAAATTGGCCATTTCCTTATTATTTTCTTGATCAATCTCCTAAAATTTAGGGAAAGCATTCAGACGTTTTAGTATACAGGTATGTCAGTTGAATTTTCAAAAATGCCATCATTTCATTTTCAAGCCTTTGTTCTATCTCCTAAGCAATAAATATAATATACATGTACACGTAGCATTCCTTTCAATGGCATACGCCATCACATTTTCGGCATTTTCAGTGGTCACAAGTTGGTGGCAGAGTGGTCAGGGAAACTTATTTTAAAAAACTGGAAAAGTCAGGGACCAAAATTTCTCCATGCAGAATTACATTTCCTGGAGCAAATTCCAACCTGCTGAGTAATGTCATCATTGTAATGTTCTACCAAAATGGGCGAGGAGCTTGAAACCCGTGTCCACACATGACACTGTCATGAGGTTCGTTAGTTTACTGCATGATGTTTGTATACGTTGCGCTGTGTGCATGGACAAGTGCGTGCGAAGGGGGGGCGCTAGTTGTTTCTTAAGAAATCCCTATATCCGGTTATCCTTATAAATGATGCATTTTGCAGCATTGTTCGTGGGCTGAAAGCAGTTTCACAAATCACGAGAGTGGAAAATGGCCGACCGTGCAACGGACTGCATTGTGCTGTCTGCCAACTGAGTCTTCCTTGAAGACACTTGAAAAGTTTGGCAATCAGGGATCACAAAAGGGGGGGCACTTCGTGAAAGAAGCCATGGGGGCAGGGCATAAAAACCCCCTTCCACGCATGCACGTGCAGCCTCTGGCTATTTACCCCTACGAATCCGTCAATGAATTTTATGGGAAATTTCGAGGGGTTATGGGCACACAACGTGCACGTGCAAACACTGTCCACCCTGTAGGCCCATGACAAGGCATGGACAGTGTCCAAACATCCCTGCTTTGGCACTGCGTTGCATAGGCATGGGTGGAATTGGACACTTTAATGGTCATCGTGACCAATGCGATTCTACAGATCGCTTTATTTTGTTGTCCCCTCTGACCCTCTCGAAGCACGTGCACTGACCAGGCCCCTGCCGAACCCAAGCGCAATAATGCCATCAGTGGCATCACATTTTAAGTGAAGAATTGTGTTTTTGGAAACGATTTAACATCGAACTGTGTAATTTTTCTGAACATAGTGTTAGGAACGTGCAGTGTAATGAGCAGTACAATTACTTGGAACTTCACATTCCGACAATAGTAACATAAGCTCAAACAAAAATTCATTCAGAAAGAAATTTCAGGAACAATCCCAACATTCCAAGTGGGAAAGTATGAGTCTTATTTCTGAGCAACTCATCAAATGTTTGCAAGGTTGGTTTGTAAGGCCTATATACCCAAGGAGCAAAAGGCTAAACGAATTTAAAGAAAGGTGAAGTATGGGATAAAGGCAAAAAAGCGGTTTGGAAAAAAAAGGAAATAAAAAATGGCGTTTGAAAGAGGGGTGTGCGTGCGAGTGGATGGGTGAAGGTGTTCATAAAAAGATGGATTGTGGTGCTATTGTTCACTGACCAGTTTTCATTCATCAATACGCCTTAGTGGGATTTCGAAGAATGTGTGCTGGAACAAAAACGGACTTGAGTAAGCTTATGGATTGCCGAAAAAGATTGATTATAAGAAATGAAATATGGTACGTCCAGTATGGGCTTATGCCCAAAATAGCCTTACTTAATTAGACGTTCAGAAACAATGGAAGGTCTGTGGAAAAAAAGGCTATAACAAGTACCAAGGAAACTATTAACACTTAAGTCATATATGAGATTCTCTTGTAAATGACACAGCTTTGTCAACCTCTTAGATGGTTTAAGCTTCTTTCAACTAGATACTGCATACAACGGTACATTAAAATTAAAAAAAATGTAGTGCGACATCCAAAAACATTCACCTTGATATTAAACCAAGAATAATGGAAATGTATAATATTCAAATTATGTATTCGGTTATACATGAACGAAAACCTGAACGATTGAATTAAAAAATTATCAATTTTTATACGTTGTCTTAAAATCGCATTGAAAATCGAGGAAAACATAACGAAGACAATGTGGCTGACATAACTTATCATTATAAATTACAACCTCGCGTTATAACACGAGATAAATTAATCTATTTCGAAGCAAGCAGAGTGAGAACTAATTAATAAAACAGCACGTTAACTGCTCATGTGGTTACCTTGTGGTAATAACCTTTCAAGAAATCAGTTTTTTAGAGAATGAGGTTGAGGTATGAAGCAGTATAAATTGAAGCTGTATAAATTTGAAATTTACTATAAGTACTCTGACCAGCTGACGTCTTTTGTTACAAACATGTACCGTGCTGCACACACACGGGCAACAGGTATAGTTACTGTATATATAGCTGGAAATCAGTTTGCAAAAAATCGTTTATGAGGGAGGGACTCAAAATAGGTGTAGGATCATTATTTTATTAATTCACATGTAGTCAAGCAGCACCGAGTGACTTAAACATTAGTGCTGAGAATTTTGAGATATCCATCCTGTTTTAACAGAAGTAATTAGGGCTAATTTTAGACGAATTATTAGCAAACCTGCTCTTTTTCAAATGCGGTATACCAGATGGTTTTGCATATCACGTACACTTGTAAGTGCATGCATCCTATAATTGAAGTGTATCTTTGCCTCATTTCAATTTCATTATTTCGCTTTTTAAAGTTGAAGAACACCTATCAGAACGCAATGGAACAGGTTCGGAATGGTTTACTTGAGATTTTGGTTAAAAAAATTACGAATACACGTATATTTGAAATACAAAATCCTATGATGCTTTCTATGTATATTTTTAGTTATTGTAATATTATTATACATACGCATTTTTGGCATGCCTTCTACGTGTATACATGCATGTCACCACATCACTCATGAAAGCTGATGGAATTTAAGAGTTGGAGAAACAAAATCGTGAATAAAACAGCTCGTATTAACTTAAAACAAAACAAGCTTACAGCGTTTTTCTCGATGTGACTGGAGGCGAGGGTCGTGCCTGTGCCTGGGTATGGACAGAACGAAATTTGTAAATACGATTGGACCACGGTGAGGGTGGGGATCGACTCGTTGAAATGGAAGGCGAGGTGGGAGGGTCGAATTAAGAGGAGAGAGGCATATAATACACCCATGCAGGGTATATTCGACTCAAAAAGCAAGAGGAAATCAAAAAAAAATGTAGAATATGGTCAGCGCCGATCAGCGGGGGGCCCACCTGGAAAAACCTGTTGAACGAGAGTGGTGTCGACCACAGGAGGTCCCAGGGAGTCTAACGAGTAATTTTCGGTGACTTTCCGAGGGGTGCTGCATGATTCGACTGGGGAAGTGTATGCTCTCTGCGGGCGAAACAAAAAATTTGCCATGTTTGAAATATTGTAATTTGTCGACTTAAATTGGATTACCATATGGCCCTGTCTGACAAATGGGCATCATCGAACCATTGGCATGCACTTAGACCTGTTGACTAGCACGACAAACATCCTTACCATCCCACGAAAAAGTTGTTGTCCACTTACTCGGACATTTCCTTAATTCTTCAGTTTTATCAGTTTCAGCATTTCGTTAAAATCGTATAAATTTCTCGAATCGAACAGTAATTCCATTCGTGTTCCACTCGCTCACGTGCTCACGTGCCAAATAGCCTCCATGCCCAGGTATTTTAACCACTGCCATTCAATGAACTATTGCTTATGGAGGCTATAATCCTTTATGCGCTCCCTATTGGCCCCCACATTTTAGCCAACTTCTGTAGACTTATGCAGGAAATATAATGTTCAAAATCTCAAAGCGTTAGTTATTCTAGACTTGTCAAACCGAAATGCTTTCTGGAGCCATCACGCGTTCCGAACTACCAGACGCAAGTGCGTTTCGAATACCACACCGCGGTTTCGAATGCATTTTTTCCAAGTTTAAAGTTGCCAAAACTAGTGAAGGGCGCAACGTTGATCCCCAAATTTTCAACATGATCAAATGTTCCACGAAATCAAGCTGTGTACCAAATTTCAGCACTCTGGGACGGCGGGAAGTCGATTAAAAACGACTTGGAAAAGGTCGAATTTTAGGTGTCGACGAATTTCGAATCCTGGACGGACACAACTGAGCAACAATGCCACGGTGGACATTTGTCGTGTAGTAAACACCTCAAATTAGGCCTACGCTCGAGTTTAAGTCGCTTTATGTTGGCTCGAAGGGGGGCAGGGTGGGGGATTGGACCCAGGGCAACAGTTGCCCGACTTTCGAGACAATGGGCACAGTTTTAAATCTTGTCAAGTGCCTGTATCTGGCTTGTTTTTTCACACTGTTCGAGCTGCAGGTAGGTAAGGACTGGCGATTGAGTGCCCCCAGGATGACCATCTCACGTTCATGCATTGCCCCCGAAATGTCTTTTGTTAGCCGTCAAACTTTCAAAGACGTTTTGTTCGATGCGAGCAGTTTCTCCGAGGAATGTACGCCTTGGGACACTGGGCCAAAATGTGGAGAGACCCCCAAGAAACCATGATGGGGAGGAGGGGAAAAGGCGGGGGATAAAAAACAACGGTGCTAAACACGAGGACAGTCGCTTGTCATTCAAACCTGCAAGCCACGTCTTTACCAATGTGCCCTCAACGTCCAAATTGGTAATTACTGGTTAGGACTACTTTAATAGATCATGTCAGCGAATATACAATTTCAATCCCTTCGCGTTGGCAATAGCAGGGTAGAGGGAAGAGGTTTCTGAAATTCAATTTCTCCGACTTGACACATTTCATTAGCTCGACAATTGTTGCTGACCGCTGACCAGCGGCCTATTTCTGCTCCTTAATTCGTCTTGACCGGAGGTTTGCCTAGGCGAGCATTCCAGCTGTCAGACAGGAAATTTTTCCAGTACGTTTCTAAATTCCCTGCATTGTGATGCTAATGAATTTATTCACCCAAAAATAGCGGACACCTCAACTGCGGTCCATTAGGGATGGAGCCTAATAGGCTGCACGTGCCAGAATACTTGTACTGTTTTGAGTTATACATGTTATACGAGCCCAGTTGCATACAGTCCAGTATGGTGTTTTTCAGCACAAAACGGTTCTGTCAATATAATTGACACGTACATGGGCAATGCAAATGCTTTTGGCATCCAGACACAATGTAACAACATGTGGATTACTGTGTAAATTATGCTCGGCGTGGTTTATTTATGCGTGGCAAATACAGTTACTCACAGCAGCTGTTGAAATTCTAGGCTTGCTTATTTAGAATTCACAAGTAAAATTAATACTAAGAATCAGATTCAATCGGTACTGTTGAAATATTAACAAACCATACATGTACTGTACGTCAGCGTTATGTAAATATTGTGTGATGCAGAATTTTATCCTGTTGTTAATTCTGCGTCATTTACAGGAAAAAAACATCCATTTGAAACAAATTAACACATTAAATCACGCTTACATGCTAAGTTAAATGTCAAAAGTATTCTAAAAATATACAGATTCTGAGCGGAATTTCTAGACTGAGTAGAAGACTGTAGTTGATGCTTTGATATTGCCCGGTTGTTTGTGTTCATGTTTTCAAGGCAAATCTGACAGAATTGACGCGATTTAGTATCTGAAAATATTACTTCGTTGAAAAAAATGCTAATAAAAAACTAAAATTGCAATTGAGAAAATAATTCAAAATGTCGATTTCACGGCAAATTCAACTTTTAAATCTCTCTTATTACTTAATTAAACGCATTTTCCATAGTATGGTAATATTGAATTATAAATATATAATACGAGTCGTACAAATTCACAACAATTATGTGAGCAAACCGAACTTTTCTCTTTTGAGAAACAAATTTCGAAAAAATTCACTATACATCTTTTAGAAAGTTGTTTCCACTGCATGATGACTTTTTCACGCAGTTTTCCGAAGGATGAAACCAACCTTTAACGCTGCTATTGCATTAGCGCTGGTTTAGTAAGGTTCGTTAGCGCAGTTTATTAATTACCAAAAAGTCAATTTCATTCATAAGCAAACCGATTTTAATAGCGTGACCTATAAAACTTAACCCTAATCAAAGCAATCTAATCAGCGATTCAAACGGTTAATTCGAACAGGTTATAGTTTAATTAAACCACCATTAATTGATGGCATGATGTCAGCAATATTGCGCGTAGACGTGTCGCAACAACGCCCATGTGATAAAAGACAATAAAATAGGCCCGCGGACGTATCAAACCGTTAGGGGGAGCAAGGGGCGAGTGATAAATGAACCTATTTCGATCCTAAATAATCGCCTTCGAACACAGCCGTATTTCAGTTGACATCAAAGGGAGAGGGCCAGTGTCCCAGTGCACCAATCAGCCATATGTTTGGGCAGGGTTCACCTATTTGTTGGCCTCCATGTGCCACCCTGCGGGGTGCCTTACCATATGAAAGGAAACATTCCAAGGGGTCTGCCCTCCTCCAATTGTCGAGTCGCAGAAAAATATTGAAAAGTGAAGTGAAAAGTTTGCCAGGCATTACGGGGCTCATGAGAGAACCCCCGAAAAAGGTCAGAATCATGTCAGGGGTACACCGTGTATGGCCAAAAACATAAAAGGTTTCCATTAGGGGCCTATGGGGGAACGTGAAGGGGTGTGCGTGTGCGCCTGGACATTGGCGCTTGTCTGTTTTCTTAACTTAAAATATTATTTGCTGCGAAAAACATGAAATGCTAACAGTTACACGTGTTAACACGTTGCGCTGTTTATTTGTCTGGTGTCAACCATCAATTGCATATCCATCCAGAGTGTTGTACTTGCACCCTTAAAAAGAAACAGCGAGAATAGGCCAAGCAGTTAGGCTTCAACCCCAGTTTAGAAGCTGGCCAACTAAATACCCTGCATTAACATTACCGTTCTTTGTTTTTTATTTAATTATTCAGCAGACAGAAATTTGCAATAGCATAAAAAATTCTGCCAAACAACTTGAATGAAATTCAGCAGGCAGGCAGTGTGCTCACTTAGGGCCATACATTATTTTCACTTGTATACATGTATAGGGTTCCCCCAGCGATGACATTTTCCACTTCCCTTACTTTTCCAAGTTTAAAACAAATTTTCTTGATTACCTTGATCACTGAAAATGCCAAAGTTAAACGTATATAAACAAGAGCTAAAAGTACAAATCCTCACAAGGAAACGGCAAATTTATATTATTATTTTATGCTTGTCATCTCTTGATTTTTCTGCTAACCAATAACTAGCTTCATATCTTATATCAATCTAGCTTCATATGCAAAATCTATGATTGACTTATTGAATTTCTCTGATTTTTCCCTGACTTTCCAGGCCGTTTCAATTTTCCTGACTTTTCTAGGGGTCTGGGGAAACTACGATGTATGTGCGTCTAAGAAGGTCGGTAATCTTCGCCCTCTAGTGGATGACGCAAACTTAAAATGGGGTTGAAATGGCCAATCTTGGTTGCCTGAAGTCACAATTAAAACTCCCATATTTATTTGCATATGATAACCATGGAAACATTTCGAATTCACGTCACACCATGCGTGACAAATTGGAGAACCCTGATTGGTTGAGCTGAGCGGGGACGTACACCAGCCCTCCTTGTGGAAAAAAGTCCATGAATTTGTGAGCAGAGGAATTTAATTAATCCTTCGTAGCGATAAATTTCATAATTAGTTCTGTAATCTGAGTACGGCCTCATTTACAAAAGCGGGGGGAAAAAGACGAAAAAACCGAGGATAAAAGAGGCGGTCACACTGGCTTCAGATTATACGCTGCGTATATACGAAATAAGACGAATAACAAAAGATATGCAGAAGATAATCTAAGCGAGTCAATTAATGCTAAAATGCATAAGACTAATTTATGGCCGGTTATAGCCGAGAGTGAAGGACCCCTGGTGGGGGCGTGACCAAAGCCTCACAGAGGCCGCCAGGCCGTGCTGTAGCGTGGACCTTTTACCATATCACAAACGCAATTTTCCCTAAAAAACCGAAAAAATCGAGATTAAAGATTACATAATTCGAGTGTGAGACCTGCCAAAGGAGTCGAGGGCAACACCCGCATGTTCTCGCCACCAGGAGGCGGAAATTCCGCCATTTTGGGTGCTTTGCCTCCCCTTAATTAAGCGACATTATCGCTGCTAACATCGTGTGCGGATCATTAATTGGATTCGCATCTTGATAACGTGCAGGAAGAAGATAATACCGAAAGAATAATATACTTTTAGCACAAATACCCATCAACTTTAACGTCCCATACTGACACCTGCCCTAATTTTATGTAATTCCATACATTGTAGCTGCAGCCATAAGGTAAAAATTTTCGTTTTTCGGCGCTCCTGTTATTTGGCGCTGCAGTCGGCCATGTCGTCAACGCGCTCCGAATTCGAATTCTTTTTAATTCACGTGCAAATGTTCCATTTTTGTCGCGTTCAGTAGAATAGAACACGCATGGTGTTCTGGATTTTCAAACAGAAATTTCGATCGTTTCACGTTTGGGCAATCACAACATTTCTCTCACAGTTTTGTAAGTTCATTTCAAGTTTTCAACAGTTTTTACTTTTCAGTTAGCTGTTTTCACTAGCTGTTGAAAGCAGACAGATGCGTTTAAGCTTACAGCCTTTCATAATATGTATTCGAGAAACTGTTAAAGCAAAATGCATTCTAGGCTATCACGCATGCAGTTCGAATTTACAGACACGTACGTTTCGAAAAGTAGGCATATGTTATCAGCGGTATCGAATGCATTTTTTGGAAGTTTACGCTTGCCAATAAACACGTGAAGGGAGCGACATCCAACCATGATATTTTAACTCAATCAAATATACCGCGAAATTAACATTTGTACCAAAATTCAGCACGCTAGGACGGCGGTAAGTCAGTTAAAAATGGCTTTGTAAAGGCCCATTACAGACAGAGGCGAAACACGTTAAGTTACCATAAAGATTGCAAAAACGGAGGAAAATACAACATAATACATGGCAATCGAATCTGAAGTTATCCCACTCGAGTCTGAGCAAGCCTAAGTTATAGACTCAAGTCGAGAAATGCTTGTACATGTAGTGTGAATGTATCCCCAAAAATGCCTGGTCCAGACCGTTCGACAGACTGGACAGCTTAAAAAGGTATCGAGTGCTTGATGTGCATGAAAGCCAGGAAGAATGCGGTTAGAGAAAAGCGGAAAAATGAAGCAAAACGCCGAAGCTTTAATAATGAAGCGGCTCGTCAGGTGGCAGGAGTGCAGTTGACAGTTGGGACCCCCTGTAGACACCTATTACTTCCCGAATGGAAGAGGGAAGCGTACGCTGCAATTGAACAATGAAACCATTGGACCAATGGCAGAAGGGCCTCGCAACGACAATAAAACAACGTGGACAGCAGCGACACCAACAACAATCTTCGGGAAACAAAAGATGGAGATATTTTATTAAAAAATACATTGAAACTGATTGCCAGTGCTCCTCCTCGACCTGTCATTACCATATAGGCCCCTTCCTCTGTCTTCGAAATTAGCATTCTGGATTTTTTCGGGCAACCTATCCAATGAAACAATGCATGCCCTGCAAGCGACCACATATAGGCCTAAATTCAGATTACAGCCATGACAAAACTAACAATGTTGAAAACTTCAAACGCTGAAAACCATACATCTACATGTACGTGTGTGTATAAACGATGCCTAATTTTCAGGCTTTCTAGACAGGTTCATTCTGTTGAAAATCAATTCGCATATTTAAAAACCACATGTACATGATAAAGAAGATGACCCAAAGACCCTTATGCCCTTATGACTGAAAGTTAAATTATTGTTAAACAGAGTATCTACTGGATTTGATAGTGCAAATTTCATGACTTTTCAATCATTTTTTGTCTGCCTTCAATCATTTTTTTGTCTGCCTTCAATCAGTTTTTTCCTGACTTTAAAATTTTTTAATCATTTCTTTATGACTGCAAACCTTTTCCGATGATTATTTCATGACTACAAACATTCTTCAGTTATTTTTATGACTTAATCATTTATCAAGCATTTTTTCATGCCTTGAAACATTTTTAATGCCTATTAGAAGATAGGGCGGTTCAAGTTTTATATCATCACTAAAAGTGATTTTCAGAAATCGTCCTCTACCACAGTGATGACAAGATCGTTGGTCAAATAACGCTGTAAGAGAAATTTTCTGCGAAACTGTATGGTAAATGACGAATTTTAACCCACATTTTTATTTCATGACTCAGAGACAAAAATTCCATGATCTTAAAGTAAATTTCAGGATTTTCCACCACTTCCATGACCTGCATTCATTTCATGACTTTTACATAACCGGTATACGAAGGATACGCGATTGTATAATTCCCTCAAAATGTTTTGCAAATTGAAAACAAATTCCAAGAGAGGATGCTCACAGTGGAGGAAAACCCCTGAGGATGGGCAACCTTGCAATGCAGCGAAGCAATGCTGAAAAACAGCGCACAGGGTTGGGGGTCACTCAGAAAGTACAGTCTTCCGCATCATACTTTGTTCCATTAAAAAAAAAACGTTTTGAGGAAGCTCGGCTTACCCACTTAAATTATTCATGTATGCACGGGCATGAAACCATTCGTTCCACCCGCGCAAAAATAGTAATTTCAACGAAAAAAAATGGCGGCTACTTTCGATGGTTCTGCTCGGCTTGAGAAATGGTAATGCCTGGAGCACGGAAAACAACAAAAGCGATAGAATACCCCTCCCCCTCCGAGCATTTATTAAAAATTATACGCGATTGACCTAAAGACCAAAAACGAGTCGGTAGGGCGAAGCCACGGATACTTCCAGCAGCCCACCAACGGCGAGGTCACGGGAAATAATTATACACAATTATCACCCAAAACGTATATTACAGTGTGAGACCTTGGTCTCGAAAAACTCCAGAAATGCATTCTGGCGAAGTCGTGGACATGAGAAGTCGACCGTCTGTCAGTGGAACTGCGCAATTGAAATGATTCGGTAAAAGCAAATCGTTAGGTCTGCATCAACCCTGATTTTTGGATATGCTTATGAAAATTGGCTTGGGTTTGTGATATCTCTAATTGAAGCTAACGATCTGCTGATTCGCGTTGGATGATTTGTGGTGACTTCAAAAAATGTGGTCCATTCAATGAATTGGTTTAAAGGTTTCTAACAAGCAGTGCCAATGGTATTAAGATGGTATTGAAAATTAACGATGTTGAAATACTCCGGGAGTTTTTATTGGAACCTAGAATTTTTCAGTATCGACATTTTTTTGCGTTCGGCCATCTATATAAATCAACACAAAAATGATTTATCCAATAGATGCTACGAATAGATCACCATAAGACTGCTTAACGTATAATCATAAAAACACTGACCATTTTTTTTACCCTGAAAAACATGAGATCCTCGACAACTCCGGGAATTTCGTTTTCATAAATTAGTGGTCACCATTGTATTTTGTGTTTGGTCATCATCAATTATGATCAATCAACACAAAAATGATTAACCTATTAATCAACACCACCATTACGAAACAAGAACACCTGTTTTTTAGGTTATTACTAGCATTTATTTGAACCTGAAAAACTTAGGAAATTTGGCTTTCAGAAATTGGTAGACGCTAATTCTACGAACGATATAGCTTACATAACGACATGACGCAATTCTATTTGTCACCAGTGGGACACTGGCCAAAACGGGCCGTGCATATATTACGTAACACAATGTTTGTCCTTTCTAGAGACACCCACCCCCTGTAACACTTTGTAACACTTTGCAGACTATCCACCAATAGTGTTGCGTACCCACATTTGTACAAAATTTTAAATTTCACCTATGGATTTTTTATGTAACTTGTAAGTTCTGCAATGTTACTGATGACAATGTTTTTGGTTTAGACATCGTCGTCGTTGCATTCCAAATCTGAATTGCAGAGTTGGAATAGTTAATTTTGTACATCAGCTTATGTTGTTGTGCTAAGCTTCAACATTGTGGTAGAATTTTCAATATATCCCGACTCTTGAAAAATGTCACGTAGCGCGAGGAGGAAAACCCCAAAGACCCCCTGTAACCCACCCCCTGGTGCGTTACGTAATATGTGCACGGCCCCAATGTGTACAGTGCATTTTTGTAAAGGTGAAGAGGGACGGCCATAAAGTCCAAAACGCACGGGGACAAAGCCACGTGACCCCCAGCCAACAATGGTGGGGCGGAGTGATAAGAAGCGTGTCCAGCGAGCATCTTGACCATTTTTAATGAATGTCTGGCCGGCTACGTCATCAATCACGCAAAATGGATGATGGCGGATGCGACTCACGTGACCCGGCCTTGCGTGATCAATCACCGCAACATTACCTAGTAAATCCCTCCGCCGCCAATTTATTACCCACCTTTTTCCCGTCCCCCAGCCTTAATCACGACGCCCCCGTACACCAGTCAATCACACCTTCTAACGACACGTCACAATTCGCGGTATTAAAAAATAAAAAGCGGACATAAAACATTTTTATGCCTGGCATTTACGTACTTTATACATTTTTAAAGGTACGTACAGGTGGACGCGAAACGCGGGAGCCGTGTTTCGTTTTTCGTATATGTGGGGGTGCAGGTGAGGGGTGCACCCATGCAGGAGGGACGAGAAAAAAAAACACAGGAACTCTGAAGAAAGAAAAAAACGGTGCAGAAGATGACATATGAACACGCGAGCTGGCATTCCTCGTGAAACCAAATTTACTATCTTGAATTTTGATTGGCAACGGAGGAGATCGATGATGCGATTGACCCCTGCGAGTGACCCCGCCCGCGCCAAACATTGTGCGAGGCTGGGTTCGTGTGACCATTTCGTAGGCTTATGTACAAACAGAAAAACAGCTAGCATTATGAGTCATTCACTATTCTTATCTCTCGAGTATATGTGTGTTCTAAATCACTAAGATGCAGGTGAAAGTGAAATTTCCCATTTCATTTTGATGGGGTCAAAGACGTGGATCTTTCAGAAAATTCTCTTAAGAAAGACGATTCATCTACGTTCGAGATGACGAAGGACGATTTGGTCAACTGAGATCGTCTTATTTAACATTTTTCTTAAATTGATCACACTGTATCATTGGACCCTCAACGTTAACAATACAGATTTTTGCGAAAGCATGCCATTTAAACTCCTCGTTTTTTACCTAATATTATCTGTCTAGGAACAGGACATTGGGTCCATACCGAAGTTCACCCCAAAAATTCACTGTCAACTGTATATCCAATTTAAAACATGCAAACAAAAGTTATTTTGTTGCAGGGGTGTAATGTCAATTACAGTAGAACCTCCAAAGTTGACCACCTCCCTATGTTGACCACATTTTGACTGATCGGACGGTCACCACATTACCTCAATGGAAGGTGACTTCTACATGTTGATCACCTGCACCTTTGTATGTTGACCACTTGGACCATGGCACAAAATAGTAATGTTCTCTATGAATATTGACCAGCATGGTCTCAACATGTAAAGTCATGAATGAGTACATTTATTGGCTGTTTGAAAAACTTACACTGTACACCACTGAACAGTAACTGTCTCTATAGAGGTAAAAGTTAATTTTGAAACCCTTCAGCACCCCTACTGTGTACTGTACGTGTAATTGCTGGATAAATTTGCAGCACATTAGCAATACAGGTACTGTATTATAAACATTCTACATGTAATAAGATTATTCATTTATTCATGAATGTTGAATGATTACTGTTCACGGAATTCGAATCCTGTGTCAGTACACGCCTCGTTCCATGTGTTGACCAACTCTTATGTTGACCAGTTTGTGACATTCCCATGGGTGGTCAACTTACAGAGGTTCTACTGTATACGCATTGTAACAGTATAGTAAATTATAAAATTGTGAACAACTTATGAACATCATGTATACTTTTGAGTAAAAAAAAACAATCCACACAGGAATGTCCTGAAACACCTGGAAAAGTATACGTACAGGTGAATAGCGATTTGTGTGGAAACAAGCCTCGAAGATGACCTCCGTATACAGTCATCCACTTTAGACCACATCACATTTCAAGCGATATTATTGCATAATGGACGTCATAAATAGGCTGGTAGAAATCCCCGCAGTTGTTTTCTACCGTATGACATTTTAAAAATAACTTGTACAAGGGAGGGAGGAAAGCACGAAAAACACCAAAAACATACACGCTCAACTCAGATTCCCATAAACATTCAATTCATATGCTCGTTATGCCTGAAGTTGGTTTTTTTGCCCTGCTGACACATAATTTATGTTTCGTGTCTATGTACGACAAGTTTAAAAAATTCGTAAAAATGTGACTTAAGTGTTTACTGGAAATTCCATAAATTGTTTCTGTTCGTTCGGTGCACGTGGGACGACATTTTTGGCGTTTGATATCGAAATTATTCGCACGTAGCTATGGTGCCCAGGCCATGGGGATGACCAGAGATGGGGGTTGCATGGTTAGGGTTGGAATGTGAGCAAAATAAAGCTCATAAAGACGAATTAGGATGTTATTGTCAAATTATGGGTCGGAGACGCTCGTCTATCCAGCAATTTAGTATTCCCGGTGGAAACGAGTTGGGGACTTTTTTCGAGCTCGTAAACGAGAGTGATTTATTTAAATTAGCAGCGTCCTATATCAACCGAAATTGCGTATACCATTTAAATGTCACTTGCCCGGCATAAATATGGTGGCTAGGGCTGCGATTTAGCAATCTAATTTTCTCCCATTAGAGCTTAAGTCGGCGGCGTGTGCGCAAACATACGCATTAGATTAATTGCTTCGCGATTAAAAATTAGACGCATTTCGTGCATTAACGGGAAAGATTAAAGTGAGAGAAATGTGATCACTCTCCAGATGATGGACGAGCAGGGCCTAGACTTTACAGTTGGACATTTACGCATTTTATACAGCGCCATCTCGCGCACAGCAAGGGATATTCATCCTTTTTTACAAAATACTGCGTGTATTTTGTGGTACTTGTACGTGTATATGTACGTTTATTGTCATTTCCAAAGTAAATTTAATTTAGCTATTCCAGTTGAACATTAATTTATGCATTTACAGGGCCATTAATGCAAGGCAAACATTGGATAAACTTTGGACCACAAAGGGTTCACCCATGCAGAAATGAAATTTTTAACTTCCCTAACCTTTTCCTAACTTTTGCAGTTTTAAAACAAATTTCCCTGAACACCATGACAACTGAAAATGCAAAAATACGACATGCCAATGTTATTTTATATGTAAACAGGGGATAGCAAATATTTTCACGAGGAAACAGCAAATTAGATTAGTTTTTTTTTAAATTTCTTTTACAGAATTGCTTGTCATCTCGATTTTGGTATTAGCCAGTAACAATAGCTATGCAAAACTTATTGATTTTTTTAGTTTCCTGGACTTTTTCAAAGTAAATCAATTTTCCCTGACTTTTCCAGGCCGTTTCAAGTTCTTTGACTTATACAGGTTTTCCAGATCTGGGGGAACCCTGTATGCTTATCTTTTCAACATGGAGTTAACATTTTAACATGGAACTGGAGATACAGAGCAAATTTTCATTAGCAAACAGCAAATTTAGATGCGTTTTATAAATTGATAATTTCATTATTAATGTTCATCCACCTAATTGCTTGTCATCTCTTCATTTTTATGTTATCCAATAACTGGCTATGTAAATGTATTGCAGATGTTGAATTTCAAAGTAAATTCGTTTTTTTTTTCTGATTTTTCCAATCTCCCTGACAATGCCAGGTTTTTAGGTCTGGGGGAACCCTGATACTCTGAATGGTTCTTGCGCACACCTAACAATATAATATCTGATTTACCTGCCCCTAGCCGCCAGGAAATCACCATACCAACCTACGAGCTGTAAGGAGAATCCCACTTTCGCATAGAATTATGATGGAGCAGGAACTATACCAAAGTGCACCCCAAACAACAACTGGCAACAGTGTGATTCAAATTTAAAATTTGCAAACATAAATATTATACATTTTGTTGTGCAAATATGTGTATTTCCATTTCCAACTTGCATTTAATTACTGCATATTCGAAATTTTAAGTCAAATCTTTGACAGGTGTTACCATAATTTTTGATAAATAAATCCGTAATGGGTTCTGTAAAATCCATACCAATATGCAGAGCACAAGTAGATGTACAGCAACATGTATACTGGAGAAAATCCATTTCAAACTGGCACATTCTGTCGAATATGAGCTGAATGTTTAGAGGGCATCTTGACTCGGTGGTCCTGCTTGACCAGTGGTCATACTGTTGTTCGGTTCGGAGGGGGTCACCATGAATAGCCCACTCGGGGTACAGTAATTAAACTTCCCACCAAATGTTTGTCTTGTGGGAAAAAAGGTGTTGTCCGCGTAATTAGAGTAGGTATGCTCCGAGTTTGGTCCGGCTTATGTGGTCATTGTTGGAAATGGTCAATGGCGGAGTGACCCAGAGGCAAGCTGGGTCCCACCCATTGTTTTAATAATACCTTTAGCAGGCATTGAAATTGACACCACATATCCATAAAATGTCTAATTTATGGGCTTCTCCTTTTGTGCGTCCGATGAGATGGTCATGAATCCAGCACGTCCCCCAATCCATCCCATTGTAATGTCACCAGCTTATGGTCTCGTCCCTTTGTCATCCCAGCCCTCCCATCCTCCAAAATTCACATTATAAGTGACCTTATATCCTCGGTTTGACGAAGGCTATTCAAGGCATACCGGTTACGAGCAAAATACGCGATGGGCTCCCCCTAAAAACTGAGGGTGAGCGGACAGTCGCACGTTTTTTTCTTGTTTTTTTTTTAGGGGGAAAGGGAGCATAGCGCATGGGAAACCGAAAATTGTGGTGGGTCTTGTATCGCGAAGAACCCTTTTTTACAGCACTTCCCATTGTTTCAAGTGTCAATAGATTTAGGCAGCAAATTCTGGTCGTAAAACGTAACTTCGTAAGATTTACTATTTAAGTATAGCTTTTGACCAGCTTTGCCAATACCACTAACTGGCATGGATGGTCAGAAGTAATAGTAGCTTCCCATGGTTCGTTGATGGAACTTTGTTGGGACGATTCTCTTGTGCCATACTGAGGTTATTAATGGTCAAGCAAACTTAATTGTGCCATTCACATGCACATTGTACCGGTAAATGGCTCCCCTAGAGACTGACTTTTCCAGGTTTAAAACAAGTTTCCCTGACCACTGACCACTAAAAAAGGAAAAAAAAAATATGGCATATGTACTGTTCTTGGACTTGCTGTAATTATTGCTGAGGCTGATTATACGTCAACAAGAGATGTAGCACAAATTTTCATTATAGGGAACAGCGAAATTAGATTGGCTTGGTTTAATTATCAATTCCATTTTTGATTCTTCTACATTGTTTTGTTTTTGTGCTAACCATTAACTAGCTTCATGAATGTGACGTGTATTACTAATTTGCTGAATTTCCCTGCACTTTTTAAAGCAAATCCATTTTTCCTAGCTTTTGCAATTTCCCTTACTTTTCCAAGTTTTCCAAGTCTGAGGGAACCCTATTAAAGCGTTTGTAAGATTTAGGACATGTATTTGCCATAGACCTATACTCTGCCCTCTATCGGCATCTAGTGCTGCATCAGTATATGGTTTCCCTAAAACATAATAGTTGCTACATGTATAAACCACAAAAATGCGCATAATTTAAAATCGCACGTGCAAAAATTCCAATTCGGGCACGTACTAAATTAGAAATTAAAGATGGCGTATTACTACAGTCGTCCCATATTAAACAAGTGACGAGGTTCAAAACGTCCACCAGAGAGCAGAGTGAAAAGCCCACTCTTATATTATAACCTGACACAGGGTATAGTGCAGATTTTTTTAAACAAATACAACTTTATAGGGACAGATACAGTATGCTGAGGTATATGAAGTGACGTATACAGTGGGAAACAGCAGCAGCAAGAAGATAATATGGTTTGAAAGGTCAAATATTGGCGGTAATAGAATAACTATAAAGTATGGTTCAAAATGACGAGCTCAAAGTAGTTCCTCCCCAAACGATCAGAAATTTGAAGAGGGTGAAATAAAGATAGGAAAATGTGGAAAAAAAAATGTCGACAGATCCTTCTATTTGATAAAAGCATTTGATCGGCAATAACACAAGGCTATAGGAAGACAAGCTGATTTTTGAAAATGATTAACGACGACGGGTTGACCAGGGGCGATTGGATTGGGAAAAAATCGAAGGAGTTTGTGGAGGGACCTAGCTAGGAATCTAGGGGTGGAGTAAAGGGAAAATGATTAACCGAAAAGTCAAGCTCTTCCTATAGGGATGCGTTGGAAATTGGGGGCAACGGTCCATTGTGGCCAAACAAAACTCGGTCGTCCTGGAGATGGGACCGAAAACGCCCGATTACATTTCGACAATGGGGGCCTCTCTGCGCCCCTCTTTTTGGGGTTAGGACCCATGCCAGGCACTGGTCACCAGCTGCACATCCCCCTGCAAACAGCGCCGTAGAGACAATGCCAGACTTATTTCGATATAAACCCAAAAGCGTTTATGGTCTTAGGGCCTGCAGACCTTATAATTTTTAATGGAACGGAAAAATGGGCTGGGTTTCCACCTCTAGAATGAGGGTATTTTTAAGGGTATTTTGGTCAGATAAGGTCTAGATCCTAGAATGTCAAAGGAAAAGATAGCCAGGCACATTAACTTTGTATATGTGTACAGCACAAGCTTAAAGTTATACATGGACATGTATTTCCATTTTGCAAATTGTAGGAGCTTACTGTACTCGTTGACTTTAAAATGGGTTAGTGCATTCGACAATAGCCGCGGTGGGGGTGTTGTTAACTACTTCCACTTTCAACAGACCGGAAGTGTCCGGAATAATTTACTCATTTTTTAATGAGTAATTTCCATTACTCATTGTAAACGCAGGTACTGACATGCCTTCTGATTATGTACTGAATATTTATCTGGGCCTTGCGAAACATTACCTGACAGAATATCAAGTAATGCAAGTTTTTTTTTCAATACACAATCTCGTTCAAAATAAGATAAAGGATTCAGATTTCTCGGTAAAACAATTTTTCCTGTAGTTTTTATCTGGGCCTTGCAAAACGTTACCTGACAAAATATGAAGTACGTGTATACTGTATTGTATGGCTACTAAGATGGTACAAGATGAAGTAATGTAAGATTTTTCAACACACAAGTTCTTGAAGGATTCAGATTTCTCTGTAAAACAATTTTTTCATAGTTTTTTTCTCTTTTCTATAATTTTTATCTGGGCCTTGCAAAACGTTACCTGACAGAATATGAAGTATACTGAGCTGTAAGATTGCTAAGACGATGCAAGATGAAGTAACGTAAGATTTTTTTCAATACACAAGCTCGTCCGAAATAAGATAAAGGATTCAAATTTCTCTGTAAAACAATTTTTTCTATAGGATGATCGATTCCGCAAAAGGGGAACAGTGGGCAGGACCTTAAAAACTATAGCTGACCCCTTACCGACATAACTAACAGCAAAATGAAAGTCCTGAAGGCAGAGGATAACGATAGAAACCCTATTGGTGAATTTTTAAAAATAATGACTGCAGATAGCACCAATTAACGGGCATCATTTAAATTGACTGTTTTCCAAATGAAATTCGACAATGGATGATAATTTAGGCTGTTGATCGTTTCCCAGAAGTCATTGGCAGGCCATATTTGCCTTGTCGATCACTAACGCCAAGGCCATCGCGTCCATCCTCCACATCTTGTTATACGTCAAATTACTGGCACCATATTGATACATCTGCTCTATTGGAAAACTAAAATTAAAATGCATACTGATATTGCTGATATTTTACATCAAAGGTCGAATTATGTTAGTTTAAATTAGCAATATATCACATGTCATAACTTGCTATAACTTTTGGTTAACAGGTAAATAGCCACTGTATACCGTCAGGTGATACGAACATCGTACAAAATCTGATACAATATCCATTTTTAAACGAATAATTAAAAACCACGCCTGACTGCATAGAACATACCATAATTATGTAGCTTAAGTTCAAAAACTTACTGAAACTACTCGAATAGATGAATTGAAATGCCCCCTACAAAATGGTGTCTGTTTCAAGCAGCATTACTGTCGATGGGCAAAACTTGTAATTATTTTCGCTGTATTTGCAACTTTTTAAACCCACAACTGATTTGTGCACAACTGCATGCTTCGCAATTAATTCATTCTCGCTTTTTTATTATTGCAGGACCGGATCCTTACCTAAGTGGGAATTTAACCCAATCGATCAGATAAAAGAGACTTCTTATCCAGATTACGGGATTCATTCGTACGGATTCGCACCTCTGAACTGACATTTTTAGCACTTAAAAATGGGGGCTGAACCAAGATGGCGCGGATTCGAAATGACTGCCAAAAACCTCATCTGCTGCGGGACGTTGTACATATATTTGCATAATTTCCAGGATTGCCTCTGACGTCAGAGGGTAGCCCTTTGTTTCTTTCAGCCTCACCCAGCTCCTAACCTCCTTCCCCACTGAAATTCATCGATTGCTCCACAGAGGTTTCACCCATCCACTCACCCTTACATCAATTAACTGTTTTGCCACAGGACTGATTATGATCTGTAAATTATTCGTGGACTATTTGTGTATCAACTGGTGTACAGTATAAGTTGTCTTCATTTTTCATTTAGCTGATCATTCCAGTTCAAAGCGCAATCATTGATCATTAAATACCGTTTTAAAATTTAACCAATTGATTGTTCTTCAATAAATCAAAACGTGTATATAATATTTGGCCAAACATTACTTAGGCCCGGTTGCACCAACAAAGGTTAACCAAAGGAAACTAAGTGTATTTAACTGATTAATTAAGGAAAACCATTGCAGCACAAAATTAGCAATTTGCCATGAGTAACCATTAGGAAAAGGTAACCCAGCTAATAGGCAGGGTTAACTTAAGGTTTGTAATAAAAATGCAGGATGAGTCAGATGCAACACAAGTCATTATTGGTCTTCATAAATGAAGTTTATAAAACAACAAACCGTGTGACATTATCAAGATCACATCCATTTGATGACTATGATAATGTCAAATGCAAAGCACGTTTACGTTTCAGGTTAAATAAAACAAGTTTTAAAAGTTAAGGTTTTAGAACTACTTGCTCAAGTCAGTTGAATGTTTAATTGATTTCCAGGTTATTTACAGGTTTACTAACCTTGAGTTAAAATTCCTTTAGTAAACAGGTATACTGAAGATACACCAAAGCTAAAACGCGATAACTAACAAAAGTGGTAATCTCGCTTTCTATTGTCGAGTGGGCCAAAACACAACTGAGAACATGTCGAACTAAAATCTAGTGTTACAACCTAGATAATAGCGAAATCCGCGATGACATGTTGCTGTGAATCTATGGAAAATGAGATTACCACGTTTTCAATTATCGCGTTTTGGCGTGTCTTCACTATAAGGCTACTAAACCTCAGTTGAACTTGTTTTTATGTATCCCCAGGTTATCTAATATTTCATTTAATCTACAATGGTGCAACTGGACTTTAGAAGACATTAGAAGGCATGTTTAGAAAATGGCCAAATTTCTACCCTTGAGTAAAAATGCCTAAAATAAAATGGTGCAACAAACCTTCACTATACCTACTAACCACCAGGTTATCTTATCTTTCATTTAAGCTATACAATGGTGCATGCAGCCGGGACTTTGAAGACATTTTATGACATTAGAAGGCAAGTTTAGAAAATGGCCAAATTGAGTATAGGCATACCTTGAAATTGCCAGGCAATTAATGGAGGATATTTCGAATAGGGCCTCTAATTGCTCGAATGGCTAGCAACGCCGCCTAGTGATACGTGCGAGTATCGTTGCCAAATTTATGCAAAATCAGACCGGATTACGTGCGTAGCAAGGGGGTGGGGGGACA
>JAQGAF010000134.1:0-76142 GCA_034687865.1 Kryphioiulus occultus
ATATCTAGTGAAAACCTGGTCCCGACAAAATGTAAATTTTCCATTTTATAATTTTCGTACGAGAGATTGTCATTGCCATTTTCCACATTGAATCGAGGAGAAACTATTAAAAGTTTTAATGACGATTTATGCCTCGGCCGTCATTCGCGACATTATTTTAAAGATAAAAAGGAAAAATAGCTGGAAGGAGCCTGGTGAGTATTAACCTAAAAATTGTATTTGATTACTTCGGGAATACAGCCAAAATTTATTATGATAACTATAAATGATGATGAATTTTAACCTGCATTTCTATAACTTTAAATAATGTGTATACTGAAGAGAATGCCGTTTTTTAACGAATTATAAGTCGTTAATATCTATATGCATATTAATTCCTAAATTTATGAAGACTCGTTTCAGTGCACCCTTTCCGTCGTGTGACTCCAGACGGGCTTCTTCTTTTCAGCAAACGCTCGGAGGCCTCCTTGAGCATCTTTCAGCTTGAGGTTGTCAGCCATCACCTTGGAACCCATTCTGAAAATGGACCCAAAAACGGTAAAATTTGTCGCCCATTGCCATTAAGAATACCGTCGACTTACTCGTAAGCTTTCCGCGTGTTTAGCTCGCTTTGGCGGTTCAGGAATTCCTTTCCTAAGGTTTGGACCGGCTTGCTTTTCTCTGAAATCGTCTTGGCTATTTTCATCGTCTGCAAAATAAAAGAGTTCAAAGTTTTTAACTATTTTTTCTGTTCCAAAATTAGGTTCATTCGAGAAAAAAATTGCTGAGATACTTCGTCTTCCAGGTTCTCGTCAGGCACAACTTTGCTGACCAAACCAGACTGGACGGCTTCTAAAAAATTGTAACTTCGCAGTTAATGTTTGAAAGCGTGAACATTGTCTATTTTCAAAAATCGATGCTCGATTGTTCCTGAAATCTAAAGCTGCAATTGAATATGACATAATAATTGACAGTTCCCAAAACAGTGAGGAACCATTTACCATTGGCTGAAATAGGCAATCCAGTGAAGAGCATGTACGCGGCGACTTTCCTGGGCACGGCTCGAACCAAGGCAATACCAGGAGTTGAACAGAACAGCCCCACGTTAATTCTGGGAGGAAATCGAGCTTAAGCTTTACGAACGACATGGTACGGTATGAAATCAACACACATTACCCAGGTGTGGAGAAGTGAGCGCTCTCTCCGGCCACCACCATGTCGCAGGAAGCGGCCAGCTGGCAGCCAGCAGCGGCTGCGTGTCCATTAACCATTGCTATAACCGGCACGGGCGACTCCTGGATAGCCAACATTACTCTGGAGCAGAGATCGAAAAGCTTCTGATGATTATCCTTGGTCTCTGAAGTCTGTGGGTGATGTCAGAAAACATACTTACAAGTTGTATAACGAATCAGTTTCATTGGTAATGTAATGTTCGGAACGATCTTGAAAGCATCCATTTTTAGTTTCAGAAATTACCAGCTCTTTTAGGTCGTGACCAGCGGAGAATACTTTGCCAGTCGCTTTGATGACGATGCAATTTACTTTTTCAATCTCCTTCTCTAAGTTGAATTTCAAGCTATGCAGGACCTCCTCTGACAGAATATTTCTAAAATTCAACAAAAATATTTAAAACGATTAACTCGATGCCAAATTTTCGGTTTTGACAAGTTGCAATTTTATTCGAAGGGGGTACAACAGAACTAGGTTGACAGATTGGTTAATTTTGTAGTCAAAATCTTTAAAAATTGCGCGATTTTGCGATCCTGCAAAAACATTTTTACCTTTGAGCTGGGTTGTTTAGCGTGATGAAACGAATCCCATTGGCATCCGAGGCATCCACAAACTTGCTGTGGTATTTTTGAATTCTCGTCAAATTCTGTAAGATTTTTTTAATGAATTTTTAATGAAAATTTTTTAAACCAAAATTTTTTTTTTGTGGAAGTAGAAGACCTGATATGTAAATTTTATATCTATGAAACTAGATTATGAAGAAATTATACATGAATATTGGCCTAGTGTATTTGCATTCAAATATGTTTTTTTATAAATAATTTCATAAATAATAAAAAATTCAACCAAAAATTTTTCAAAAACTACAGTAGACCATTACGCAAATAACTCAATAAGAGAATTTTTTAATTTTTTTTATTTCAGTCCATTCTACATTCAAAATTGAAAAGTTTTCAACAAGGAGCCCGCGAATACTAATTTTTTGTTCATTTTTCTAAATGACCTGATGACCCTCAAAAATTGATTGAAATTTTCGACACACCCTGTACATGGACAAGCCTTGCAAGGTCTCCCGTTGGCTATACGTACGTGTCTACTGTACACTTCTACGCCTGTTGTTTGGATAAAATTTTCCTAATCTAACTGGTCTACATATTGAGGTGACTACCTTGAATTGTTTGACTAAATTTCCAGTCAGAAACTTTGGCGAAAAAGTGAACACTTTGCGAGAAATCATAATGTTGACTATCAGTATGATGAGAACATCAAATGCGAAAACCACAGCCTGTAGAGAAAGCGCTCAGATGGCAGATGTCTGCTCAAATTACTTTTTATTGCGTCTGTGTTCGACCTTTGAACTTCTGCCCAAATTTTCTTTTAATTACTACCGAAATATTACATACAGTAAATGGAGCCAAAAAAGGTAAGCTTCGATAAGCCTAAATTTTCATTCAAAATGTTCCAATGCTGCACACGATTGACTTTGAAACGCCTGACGTCATCAGCTGTATGGAACTTTTTCACGCGCACAAGTGGAAGAATTTTGATCAAATTTAACTTTTGATCCAAAAAGGAAAATTTACAGTAAAAAATCCTCAAAAAATCAGCAAAAATCCTGCTAATTTAAACGAAATTTCACGTTGTCCATAGAGTTTGCATGCATGTCCAACTATAGTCTATCAAGTTTCATTTTTTATTGAAATGAAAAGTTCAGGACATTCCGGTGTTCCTCGTCCCCCCGCTTTGCCCCCTCCCCCTCCCCCTGCTCTCCCCACCTCTCCAAATTTGGGCAAGGTATCACCACGGCAGCCTCTAAATAGTAAAGGAAACAAGGTGGAAACACAAGGTGGAACTATGACAGGCAACACCTCTGGACTCCAAAATATTGGCAAATCTGGTACGAGAAAACTTTTCATCTTGTGGAAATGGCACGATCGCACCGATTTAGCAATATATACGATGCGTTGCCTCAAGATAAATATAATGGGAAAAACAATTGTAAACTTTTGTGTATTCCTGAAGATGTAAAAGCGACCCGAGGGCCCGACCAAGCCAAAGATTCCCCGAGAAAAGTCGAGCCCAAACCTACTCATCCAGAAATTAAGCCAATTTTGCATCCTAGACCTCCTCCACCGATGGCACCTTCATCAACAACACTTAATGGTCAAAATTTACCACAAAACATCCCTACACCTCAATCCGATAACTCTGCCGCTGGCACAGACACAACTTCTCTACAAAAGATGTTCATTCCGAGCACACAAAACGATGACATATACGAATTTAAGAAAAAGGATGTCGTATTTGAAAATTCTCGTATCATGTTAATCGTTCAAAATGATGGTAATTGCTCAAACCGCAAGAGTACCGACACATCTTCATCGCTGTTGAAAACGATATCATCGCCCGTAGAGGATCTAGATGTGATGACTTATCAGTCCATGGAGCATTTGAGACAGCTCTACAAGGATAAAAAGCTGTGTGATTTAACTTTTAAAACATCGGACGGACACAATTTTAAATTGCATAAAGTTGCACTGACAGCGCGTAGCCGAAAATACCGGGACGCATTCAAGCGTCAAGACCAGAATCAAGCAGCTGAAGTTGTTTTACAAAACATCTCTCCCTCAGCCGTACTTAGCGCCATCGATTTCTTGTACGATCGTGACATTGGCTTGACGGAGGATAATGTTGAAGATGTGCTTAAGTGTGCCATGCAGTTGGACGTTAGAGGTCTGGTGGAAAAATGTCGCGATTACCTGGAAGTAGTTGATCATAATAACGTCTTGAATCACCTGAAGATTTCTGCCAAGTACGAGGCAGTCGTCCCCAAATCCAGCTGCGGGAAAATGATCGATGTTTGTGCCCAAAAATTCGCCGAACTCATTCGCACTGATGCATTTGTTGAACTGAACGTTGAAGCTCTTTTGCTTATGTTGCGTGAGTAAATTCCCGCAAAATATGTCTTGTATCTCGGTACACAGTTCCCAAAAACGAATATGGAGTGGAAACACATTCACAGCGAATTTACCGCAAATACATGTAACATTCTCGCCTACATCCAAAAATAACTTCCCAACGATTTCGAACATTCAAAAGATCCAAAATTTAATTTTAAGATAAAAATGTCCTTGGGTATCAAGCGATTTTCTACAAACTTACCCATTTATCTAACCGGTGCTTCGAACGATTATTCCTTGGATTTAACATGAATTTTACTGATAAATTTGTATTTCTATAAAGATTTTTTCCACAAAATCACAATTATTGTGGAAATACCTGCTTGTGGCTATTTAAAGCACCAGGATGCAATCGAGCTGAATTAATTTCTAACGAATGTAATAATTAAAATACGCATTTAGATACTGAGAAAATTCACGGTTTGGGCGAAGATGTCCTTTTGCAGTCGGTCATGCTGTGGCTGAACCACGACTTGCCTCAAAGAAAAGATTTTGCTGCACAACTGTTAAGGAGCATCCGATTGAACGAAACGTCTCCGAAACTGATCAATGACAGAATTGATGAAAACAAGACATTGAGCCAGATGCCTGAAATTAGAGCGATGCTTTTTGCAGCTTTCAGGTAATTACATGTAACACTGGTTTCGACGCAAATTTCTTCAAATTGAAATAGGCAATATATGTTGGCAATTTTTAGATACAGTCTTTTGAGCTTTTTTTCCAATATATAATGCAATTTAATGAACAGGTTTTATTTGCAATTTAAGTTGGACAAATGCCATTATATCCACAATTGCTACTTTCAGCTAATTGTTCATAATCTTGTCGTTCTCTGTTATTGCACAGCGATTTTGTGCCATCTTATTTGTGTAGAAAATTTGGTTTTTAAATCCACAGTGTAGAAGAAAACAAAATCTTCAACATCATCTGATTTCAATATTATATTTCAGATATCATGCCCTGCATCCCAAACTGACTGTCTCCATTGTAGAGAAGCAACATGCAGCATAGGAGCGAACTTTGAGGGTCTAAAGTTCAAGGACAGATGAAAGGTCACTCAACTACTGACTTATTTGCTGACCTCCTTTCATCCACACACTGCGTGCTGTGCGTTTCCAACGCCAATCTTATTTCTTTTTATGAGCGCCTAACTCATTGGAATTCTCGTTTTTGACATAAAGATGGCAGAGGAGATTTTGAGGTTGAGTAACTTCATTGGCGGAAGATTCGTGCCAGTGGACAGCTACATCGACAGCTACAATCCGGCTACAGGCCTGGTTTGGGCAAAAGTTCCTCGAAGCGGATCCCAAGAAGTCGGTGAAGCAGTTGAAGCGGCGAAAAAGGCCTTTCCAGCGTATGTTAATAATTATACTTTATACGGTACCTAAGAGAAAATATTCTGCTGAAAAACTAACGCAGTTTTCAAAAGTTACTGCAGAAATCTAAAGTAATTTTGAGCTTTTATGAAACCTGTGAAATAAATCTACAGTTATACTGAGGACAATTTACAATTTCGTTAAGTATCACTTAGACAAAGCTCCTTCAACAGCACTTTTATTGCGACTGCAAAAAATCAGCATATTTGTGATAATGCAGTTCCTACATGAAAACTGTAGAATTTTTGAAGATACCCCAGTTGTATTTCTCTTTGGCCATTTTTTGCAGATGGTCAGGATTCAGCACCAAGCAAAGGTCCGACGTCCTCCTGAAAATTGCAGACATTCTGGAAGAACGCTTGGACGAGTTTGCCTTAGCCGAGAGCATGGACCAAGGAAAGACGGTCACACAAGCAAGATCCATCGAGATTCCGAGGGCCGTACTCAACATGAGACATTTTGGCACTTCCATCTTGTATACGCTTGAAAAGTAAGTGGTAGGGATTCAGGTTTCATTTAATTGATAATCATTAATTTGCATTTATTATTGCGATGTAGGTCTAAGGTACAGGAGGAACTTGGCGTGCTGAACTACACCATCCGACAACCTGTTGGCGTTGCCGGATTGATCAGTCCCTGGAATCTCCCCTTGTATTTACTGACGTTTAAAGTTAGTTGGGATTTTCATTCTCCAAAATCACGTACCCTTAGGACATCTTTGGTCGTTTTGTCCTAAATTTTTAAACTTATCCAGATCGCCCCTGCCATTGCGGCTGGCAACACGGTCGTCTGCAAACCGAGCGAAATGACGTCAGTCACTGCCTGGAAATTCTGCCAAGTTTGTCAGGATGCTGGACTTCCAGCCGGCGTGATCAACATGGTTTTTGGGAGTGGACCAGAAGCTGGTGAAGCCCTTGTCGCGCATCCTGACGTCCCTATCATTTCATTCACGGGCAGCACCCTCACTGGACAGAAAATCTACAGGCTGGCAGCAGAGAACTATAAGAAACTTTCGCTAGAGGTTAGGTTCTTGTGTAATTTTGAATGGTTCAAAATATCTCTTTGATAGAACCAAGTAACTGAATCATTTTCCTAATTTCCACTTTCCTAAATGCAGATGGGTGGCAAAAATGCTGGAATTATTTTTGATGATACAGATCTGAGCGAATGCATACCTGCAACCATAAGGTAAAAGATGATTACAAGATTTCTCATTAATTCTTTGTTATTATTTTTTGAAATATTTTTATAAAAAAAACAAGTGGTACCACAATTATTAACGATTTGAGAAGAACTGTGCTAACCGTGCGATTGTTCCTCAATTTCATGACGTTTTCATACTATTATTTGAAATTTCATAAGGTCGTCGTTTTTGAACCAAGGCGAGGTCTGCCTGTGCACAAGTCGGCTCTTTGTGCAGTGCAACATCTATGATCGGTTTGTTAAGATGTTCGTGGAACAAGTCGGGTAGGAATGGCTTCATTTGTCAATACCAAGAAATCAATCACCAAATTGTGTTTTACTTCAGATGGAAAATTATATGAATCGTACAATTTTTCCCATATTAGAAAATTAAAAGTTGGGTCGCCGATGGAGCCAAACACTTTCATGGGGGCTCTTATCAGTAAGGACCATTTGGCCAAAGTTGAGAACTTCGTGGCAGCAGCCCGAGGCGAAGGGGCCAGTGTTCTGACGGGACGCCAAGAAAGTGCCCTTAGCCTTCCTGAAGAAAACAAACACGTACTGGCTAATTATTTTTTTAAATGAAATGATGGATTTCAAAATACCATAAAATTTTATGATAGAATAATTCCTCTAAAAAATGTCTTTTTAGAAATATTTCAGTGTAACTAATGATGCTTTACCAATTTTTACAAATTTGATAATGTTTACACGTACAGTTGAAGACCATGTTGCAACATTTATTAATTTTCTTCCTTTTTTTGACAGGGGTACTTTATGCTTCCAGTCGTGCTAGCAGGCGTCAAAGACACATCTATCTGCATGACCGAAGAGATTTTTGGGCCTGTTGTTTGCATCACGCCTTTCGACACCGAGGAAAATGTACGTTGATGAATAGATTCTGGCAGTTTTTGAGATTTGTCAACTTGCGAAGTTCGATAATCAGATGTATGCTGGTTTGCTTGAAGGTGATCGAGAGAGCCAACGCAGTGAAATACGGGTTGTGCGCATCCGTATGGACGAAGGATTCCAGCAGGATTCACCGCCTCGCGCATAAGTTGAAGGTTAGTGTCATGGAACAAATGCGTTTCATTTTTTAGTTGAATCAGTCTGGACTAAAATCTTTTCGTAGTCTAGCTTTTCTAAAATTAGTCATGCATTAAAAATTAAATATCATGTTTCTAATTCGTTAGTACGACACATGCTATATTTCAACTTTAACTTTAGGTCGGTACCGTATGGTCCAATTGCTGGCTGATGCGTTGCCTGGACATGCCCTTTGGTGGCTGCAAACAATCCGGGCTGGGACGTGAAGGGACTCAAGAGTCGCTGGAAATGTTCACCGAAGTTAAAACAGTTTGCGTGAAATTCAATTAATCGTTTTGTTATGTCATAGTTTGATAAAAGCGATGATCTGCCCCTGATCGTGTTTTGGTACGAAGGACAAAAGGTAATTTCATTTGTGTACATGAAGCTGTTTGTCTTCTGAAAATGAGTGCCATATTTACCAGACACCAGCCGGTGTGCTGTATCGATTGCTTTCTTAGAAGTACTATTGATGTAGTTTTTAGACACTGATAATCTAGCCAAAACATATTCTTCCGTAAAAGTGCAGTAAATTGTTCTGCACCATGCAATTTTTTTGGGGATTAACTGAAACAAAAAAAACAAAAAAACTGAATAAAATGTGCCAGGTGAAAGTCCAAAAACCTTTAAATTTTGAAAAATGGCGCCAGGAAACGTGTGGCCCTGAGACGGAAGTGACGTCACCAAAGCCCACCCACCCGCAATCACGTGCTTCAAAATTTCAAAATGGCGTACTTGCTTGTGGTGTTGTTTTAGGAAGGCGCGACTGGCTTTATTTCTCTCCGAAAATCGTTACTTTTGGCCAAAATAGTGGGAAATTTCGCCGAAAATTGGAAATAAGGTTGCCGTGGATTCATTCGTAGCCCCGTGGGGGTAAGTACGCTCAGCTGCTGACGACGTCTTTTGGACGCTTTGTTTTATCGATTTCGCACATGTCCTTGGAAATGGATCGAAAAAAAGTGTTGAAAATGAACGCCTAAAAACGATGTTTTCGACTGAAATTTTCACTAAAATTGCGTGCGATAGGAAAATTGGGATATTTCGTAGGAGTCGGTGTGAAATTGTTACGAAAACGACGCCGAGCTCATGCGTTGTTGCAAGGAAAAGATTGGGCAAAAAATAAGGCGTTAGGCCTAATTTGAGCAGCGACATTCGGGCAAGATCATGGATACCCTGTTATGTGAAGTTGGTGGCGATTATGGTTTAAATTTTCAGAAGATTTTTGGTTTGTTTCCGCCCAGTTGCACAATGAACGAAATGCGGTTGAAATCTAGAATTTAATACTGAAAATTGGAACTGGCAATCAAGATGCGTTATGACAGGAAAATATTGAAGTAAACCACGATCGTTTTTGATGATGTTTTTGTATTGAAATATGCAAAGCTGAGCAATTTACATAGTTAAAAGTGGCGTCTGCCGAAATGTTCAACGTTTACCATTCGTTTTCCCGCCCAAAAATTGGTTGAATTGGCTTTCTCCATCCAGGGCCTCGGCCATCCATGCAACTCAGGAGACAGCGCAATGTTTCAAATCTGTATCTGTAGTTTTCTGACTGCTGAATATGCGTCCATCGATGAAAGTCTGGAGAATCGATTACAAGGACAGTAAGGGAAATTATTCTGGAGAAAATGTGCATGTTTTGATATATAATTACATTAAAAGCACAGGTATCCAAACTATGAACATGTAATTGTGATATTTGCTCCAGTCGGTTTTCTCCTGGCACTTCGGAAAACGTGTAGTTTTAAAAACAGTTACTCCTCTCTAGGAGAAAATGAAACTGACTCGTCTAATAACAGTTGGAATGCATTTCACAACAAGTTTGTCAATCGTCAATTGAATGGTCGTCATTAGTGATCGACCTTAATTATAAGGTAAAATCTCTTGACTGGCAGAATGCGGCCAAGTGCTCTTTGAGACTAAAACGTGCAGGAGTAAAAGTAACGGTTGATTCAAGTGTAGAAACAAAGCGGCAACTTCGGGAGCAAATCATGCCAGTAGTATAGATTGACAGTCTGATTCAATTAAAAAGTTATTGAAATTCAATATCGTTAGCCTAACCAGGACTCCAGGTTGAACAGCAAACCTGTAATGGTCATGGTAGACAGGGTTCATTACATGTACTCAGCGTTATCAGGTTCTCAAGATTGGGTTTCGAATCTTTGCTTTTCTTTCTTACGTAAAGTCACTTCCAAGGCGAATGACAAGCAAGGTGTCTCCAAAAATCGACCCTATGGTGCTAGGTCGTGCAGCTCTGTGATTTTGGGGTTTGACAAATTGGAGATTTCTATGACACATTCAGAGCTATATGCCTGATGTAACGACATGAAATGGCGATGTCATCTGTTCAAGGACTGTGCTCTTAACTTTCGGTGCATTCAGTTTATTATCGTATCGACATATCACGTAACATTTATTGAATTCATCTGGTCTCATATCGCATGTGAACAGTAACTTTGTATCATTCCAGTGTCAAAGTATAGGAGTTTGAATATTTGCCTTGTATGATTTGCGCTTTGCAAAACACACCTTGAATACTACATGTAAATTTGACACAAGTATTTCAAAATACTCCTAGATTGGAAAGTTGTAGTGACAATTCAGCGTGGTAGTGTAGTTTTGGTGCATGTAGTGTTTTAAAAAAAATCCTTCTTTTCGTCCAATTAAAAACGCATTAAAACACGTGCCGAAAGTCGAAAGTTGTCAACTTGTCATTGATTTGACAGTACTGCCATGGTAAACGAGCCTATGCAGTCTTGTTATTTTTCTGATTGCGTTACTGGTGTTTAATGCCAGCAGGAGAAACCGTCAGTGTTTATTGCCAGCTTAATTACGAAATTCGAGCATCAGAAAGCAAAGTCCATATGAAATCAATGATGGAAAGACAGCCTTGGTATCAGTATCACCACACGGTTCATCGGGGATTTTCTCTATTTTTGGGCGCAATTAAATGTTATTGCAAACACGGTTGTATAACCTGCATATATAATATTATTAATGTGAATGCAAGCTTTCTCCCTCACTATTTTTGAGCAGAAAGCCATTTATAGCCTATGTCTATATTTATGCCTTTTTGTTCTAAACTGAATATTGGCTTGGTATCTGGAAATCCATCATCTATTACAATTGATAGGCCTAAGGAAAATGTGACATTATTTTCAATTTTTTTTCTGCAGTAAAAGTAAATTTTTTTAACAGAAATAATTATTTCATTATTTTGTAGTAAAAGTCATTATTTAGCAGTAAAAATGCAGTTGTCTTCAGTAAAATACTTCAAAAATAATTATACTTATATCGCGGTTTTGTACATTTTCAGCAAGGTACACAGACGAGCAATAAGCTGAGTTTTAACATACGAGGTTTCAGTAAATTGACTTGCTCCTACACTCTTATTTTCTCTAGCGGATGATCCCTTGTATGAACGTGCTGGCTAGTCCAGTATGTCCCAGCAGATTAAGAAAATCTTGACCGTCTTGACCGCCAATGGCCTAAGCGACGATGTTTCCCAAATCATGGTGGACGCACCAAGACAGCGGCAGACCTCCGCTACGGCAGCAGATTGGACGCCGTTGAACCAAGAGGTAAAATGGTTAATTTCTCGATTTTACATTGCAGCTGTACAAAAATATCGCAGTTTTTTAATTTACTTTGTCATGATTTTTAAAAGGATTAATTAATGCATTTTAAAACATTAATCAGCAAAGAGATTACGTGATCATTTATACAAGGGTTGGAACACGATGCAACACGATGATGCGAGTTATTCCAAAACTAGCATAACTAGGCCAAAACTGGACGTATCTAGCATACCATAGGTCATGTGACCCACAGGTCTAATCCCAGACTGCAAATAAGCAGTGGGCTTCTACAGATGTGTTGTTATTATTACTATCCCCACACTCGTTATAAAGATTTCGGCGATCAAATCTGGATCGTTTTTTTTAAATGAAGTAAACTTGCTAGAAAAAAACAAATGCGCTGATAGGTAAAATCGCATATGTCCGCATCTTGTTATCATCTACAATTAATTTATATCATTGGAGTCATCTTTGGGTCATTTGTTTCATAATAAATTATAATTTGTAGGTTTGCAGGCAAAAGTTAGTGAGTGTGTTTCAGATCTGGCCTTCTCTTGTTCTCAAGTTTTATTAAAATTCGTTACCAATGGAAGGACAATGTTGCACGCCGTCTTTCTCACCTTTTCAATTGCTTGAATTTCAGGATCACGTTCCGGACAAGAACCCATTTTTGGAAATGTCTCAAGATCAAATCCAAAAGCTGAATGCGGTGCTTTCCTCCGAACAAGCGAAGGAGATCCTCGGAGAAACCTCCGCACACTTCAAGTTGCAAGGGCCGCACCTGAAGCCAGATTTTCCATTAGGTTTGTTTGGTTTTTTAATCTTCTTCCTGTCTTGTTTGCCTTTTATTTGTCCTCTAGTATTCCTGTTGCTCTTAATATTTTCTAAAAAAAACTTTTGAATGAGAATACTTAAAAATGTGTTGATACTGGTAGTGTTATTAATTTATAAACAAATTGTGCAAAGTTTTGGATAAAAGCTTTCCTATGCGTCTGGCATCATCAAGATATTTCCAGAAGTTCGAACATTTAAATTGTATGGAAGGGTCGCATGTTCAAAAAGTTTAGGAAAAACTTATGTTCCTTCAGTGCTTTAGTTTCGTTAAAATGTTTTGTTTCATTTACTGTTTATTCACTATTGCAGCGACGGACTCTTCTGAATGCTTGGACAAGACCATCGAGGATAGTCTGAGCTTCATGATGAACGGGACCAACATCGAGATGATGGGTAACAAGACTGGCGTGGATTTTCTCCAGGTGTTTGATTCTTCCGGCGTGCCCATCCACGTCGTTGGCTCGGACCTCCTAGTGGAAGAGGTCGAGGTGGAAATGGCTGCCGAGATCCTCGTTGAGGGCGATTTGGACATCGAATTCATTGAACGCACTATTAAACTGGACCATTCCTACTGCATCGTGCCGCTCCCACCAGCACCAGAAGTCGATTCGCGAATGTCTGCTGCCCAGACAGTACCATCTGGGGAAGACGATCTTTCGGACGGCACCAAGAACTGGGTACTGTCTTCACCCCTGGAGCGGAGCGATGCAGTCACTTCTCCGGTGCGGCGCTCCCAAAGACAGATTGAGAAAATGGAAAGGGAGCAGCTGGAAAAAATCAAGGCTGAAAATGCCGAGCTGCAGAGGCGCGAGCTGGAAGAGTTGCAAAGACAAAAAGAGCTGGAAGACGCAATACTTGCAGGAAAACTGACCCCACCCAACTGTCCAATAGCCACTGGTGAGCCAGATCCAGAAACCACTGCGGCTTCTTTGTCAACACCTGAAAATCACGATCATGAACTGTTAACACCTGAAGACAATGTGCCCATTGTCCCGCGGGTTGAAGATTCTGGAAAACCGATGGATGCTCTGCCATCGATGCAGCCACTGGACGTGCCACAAGTTCCCACGACAAAGGAATCTGTCGGAGAGCTTGAAGCTGCTCACCATGCCACCGAAAGCCTTCTTGCGCTGTCTGCGGTACCTTCTGGTCAGTATCCTGGTTTACCGCCTGTGGCGCCGGAAGAGGCTGTCGATCCTATAAAACCCTGTGCAGAGCCCTCACCGTTGCCATTCCCTCAATTGCAAGATTACCCAAAACAGGAAGCGAGCTCTGAAGAGACCAGAGCCTCTCCACAGCCTGCCCAGCCACTGTCCCAAGAGGCCACAGAACCCAAAGAGGAGCTGGGAAATCTGCCGGGTTTTGAAAGCACAAACTCGGAAAAAATGGACTTTGGAAGCACAAACTTTGCAAACGCGGATTTGGAAAACCACCAAAAAAGTCACAATTCCACATCTGATATTGTCCCCACAGTGACAGGTGACGATCCAAGCGCAGCACTGTATAATCAGCCACAGTTTGAGTCTGTGGAGGCTTTGGTGAGCCGCATGGGGGGTGAATGTGAAGACTCCTTTTCCGTCGCATCCATTTCCCAAGATGGCGGTGCCATTCTGACGAGCTATGCCGAACCACGGGACGACGAAGTCAAAGACGCCAATCTGTCGACAGAGGAATCGAAGACACCCATGGCCAGTCCTACCAAGCCGGAGCAACCGCAGCAGCTGGCCAGGAAAGAGAGGAACACCGACGACATTTTTGGTCGTGTGGTTCAGCGCCGATTGTCTGACGGTCTAAAAAAGGTAAGGTTGCAGCGTAGCTTGAGGTCCCTTTTCATGAGATACTCGAACGAAATAGCTAGACCATTTTGGTAAACTCTAGCATGTAATATAACAGGGTTCATACTGTCAGGGAAATGAGGACATTTTGTCCAAAAAGTTAGGGAAAGTCATGTGGGAGTCAGATAAAACTTTCAAAAAATTTTTAATTTCAAATTTGTAACTGGGAATTTTTAATTTTCAATTCATTTTTGTGAAAAACACCCTATAAATTTCAAAAAATTTGCCTGCGGCGTTCCATTTTAAAGAAACGAGCTAAAATCCATCGTAGAAATATGTTCAAATTGAGGGACAATTTCTTGGGTTTGTCAAGGAAACAGTTTGTCATGTGTTCCTTCCTACATTTTACTGCAAATTGCCATGGCAAAGAAAAATATAGCAGGAACTGTCTAAAATTCATTAATTAAGATATTTTGGTATGAACCCTATATAAGGCCTTGTTGACGACAAGTATCAAAACTTGTCAACCCTTGAATGTAGCAAAATGACTTCCTGTGGAGTCAAAATCTGATGTTGCATGAGGATTGACAAGCAATCGCCTAAATGTAATCAGCTCTTATTATAATTGAGTCATCTCTTGTATGCTGCATGAAGACTTACATGCAAGAGTAAAAATTTGAGATTCTTTTGTATGTGTTGTAACTAGCTTTCTCTGCATGAGGTGTAGGTAGGCCTTTTCTGGTGGCTTTTGCTAAGCAAGTGACTGTTTTAACGGGCAGCTGGTTTCCGAACTAAGCTCAGAAGTTTGAAGCATTTTCAAATTTTCTGCATTGTAGGACTCTCCCTTCTCCAAAGATGGTTCGTCAAAGTCAGACTCGGTCCGCAAGTCATACCCCAAGCGGGAGAACCGCAAGCCACCCGGCCGCCTCATCGACATGTTTGAACCAGCCCTCTTCAGCAAGCCAGATCGCATGAAGAAGATCGATTCAGGCAGCAGGTCGGAAAGCGCAGAGGAGGATCCGCGGCATGACGGTGGCTCCATGGACTCCACAAAAGGTGTGAGCGTCCCCGATGACCACGTACGGTCAGTGTCCCAAGAACCATTGCCATCCTCATCTTCATTGGTATCAGTTGATCCATTGCCCGAGGTCGTGGAACGGACAGAAGTACAGGCCCATCTGGAGGGTGGCGAAGAATACGTCCCAAAAATCGATGGCCACGTCTTCACCGTGGAGTGCGAGCAGCAAGACGGGAGCTTGCAGATCTTGGAGATTGCCGGGTCACCCGTGTCGGACGAAATCGACAAAGATGATGTGTCATCTTTGACTATTATCGAAAGCAGCGAGCCCAAGGCCGTCAGCGAGCACAAAGAGGGCAGGAGAAAGCAGCAGTTGTCTGGTGTCGGCGCGATGTCTCCTAGCGAGGGTAGGAGGAGGAGGCAGACGAAGATTGGCAAGAAGATGGGTTCGACTAAGTCAGTGCGCAAAGACAAAATGCAAGGGAAACGGAGGCGGGAAAAGCCTGGGAAGCGTGGTAGGTTTCCACGGTTTTTTATTTTGTTAAGTTTTTTTGCAAGAATTTTTCGCCTAATGCGTCCATTTAATTATGTGGCAAAAAACGTTCATAACAGTACGTCTTAAGGGAATGCAGCTTAAAGTTTAAATATACTTTTTTTATGGTAACATTTTTTGAAAAATGCTCACCTAGTACCTTTTTGCTTTTCCACGGTCGTTAATATTACCAAACAATTTTTCTTCAGAAATGTGGGCTAAAGTCCACCGTTTGTGTTCTAATTTTCCAAAATTAGTAAAAGCATTTCCAAAGATTATATTACCCTATTTTTTATAGAAATGTGGGCTAAAGTCCGCCGTTTGTGTTCTAATTTTCCAAAATTCATTTAAAGCATTTCCAAGATAATTTTACCCTATTTTTTTATAGAAATGTAGGCTAGAATCCATCATTTGTATTAGTGTTTTTAGAAATGCTCCTAAAAATCCTCCATTGATTAGAAACAATATTAAACCATTTGTAAATGCTATGCAAAAGTAACATCTTGCAATTACAATAACATAACAGTTACATATCATTGCCATTCCATAAAATAATATACATGCCTATTTTTTGGACTTTTTCAATGCAGGAAAAGGGGACGAGAAGCAGACCAAAGGCCCACATTCCGAGGAGTCCGATTCTTCTGATTCTGACGATGGTTCTTCGTCGTCGGATTCGAGTTGGTGCTCAGAAGACGATCCGGACAGACTTTGGTGCATTTGTAAGCAACCACATAATGATAGGCAAGTATGGTCACATCGATTTATTGGCCAGACGAAGAATTCGAAAAATGAATTCAATTTAAACATTAATGAAAATTTAGTTTCTCATTTAGACCGCAAATTTATTCAACTCATTGCAGATTTATGATTAACTGCGATGGATGCGAGGACTGGTTTCATGGATCTTGCGTTGGAATTACAAGAAAGCTCGGGCGCGAATTGGAGAAAACTGGCAAGGAATGGGTTTGCCCGAAATGCACAAAAGGTAAATTTTGCGCATTTGTTTTGAAAAATGCGCTCTGGCAATTTTGCGTAGTGTCCAAAAAAATCTATTGGAGATGGCTAACTAGTGAGCGCCCAATCAGCTTTAACTCATGCTTTTAAATTGGCTGCATTCAAGGAGCTTTCAAACTGTAAGATTTATGTGAAATCGTTTCTTTAGCCCGAGAACAAAACAAAGATGGAAAACTTGAGACAAAACCTGTACCTCAAGTGGACCCTAGGCGGCCTAAAGCCGAGAGACCCGTCACTAAAGGTGAAGGAAAGTTGCCAAAGAAACCCGGAGATCCTGCCAAGCAACCAGCCACGCCCAATCCTGGCATCAAAGTCCCTGCAGCACAGGAAGCTGCAAAGAAAGTCATTGCGGTGGGCCCTCCAAAGCCCCCTGCTTCTCCTCTTGAAAAGCCGTCGCAGCTGTGTCTCATGGGCTGTGGTCGTAATGCACGACCCAACTCCATCTTCTGCGGCAACGAGTGTATCTTGAGGCATGCGCACGAATCTCGCAAGGACAAGGAGAAGATACAGCCGGTGACGCAGAGGGTAACTATCAGCAATTTGTGGGTTGTTATCAGTGGTTTAATTTCAGGTTATTTGGTTAATTATATACGCATTATGGAAATTTTGGGTAAAATTCATCATGTGTGATTTGGTTTTCCAAAACACTTCGTCTCTTTACCTCTTATTGACGATATCCTCCCAGTTTGACCTAAAACTCTGAAATATATCGAATTACAGAGGCCTGAGCCCCCGAGAAATCCCATGGAGATTGGTCGCATCCCGGTGATTGAAAGACGCACCGGAAGGATCCTCAAAGGCCTCGGAGCCCCAACTGAGCAGACTCTCACCGAGTGGCTGAAAAGGCACCCGACGTTTGAAGTACTTAGAACCACACAGCATCCCAAAGCTACAACTGTATCTGTGCGGCCCATCACGCTAAACTCTCAAGCTGTTGCAGTTCCACCACCACTGCCACCTCAGCCACGTGCGGCTCAATCCTCTCCACCACCACCACCACCACCGCCGCCACGACCTGTGCAATCGCCACCACCGCCGCCACCTCCTCCGCGGACTGTGCAAGCAGTTCCGAGAGCATTGCAAGTGGCTCCGCAACAACCACAGCACCGTAAGTATTTTTCCTTTAAGCTAAGGTGTGGATAATATTTTTGGGATGATTTAATTATCTAAGGAATATTTGCTGACGATGCGCTTAAAAATTGTCAAATTCTGTTATTAATGATGTTTTATAACAGTCGATGTTTTCAATGAATTAGAAATTTAGATATAAATCACCTTCCTGTTTTATGCTAACTGACCAAATGTTCATTTCGTCTTTAATTAAAAAAAAACTAGCGAATATGCCAAAGGTGACCTTGCAGTGATGCTCTGTAATATTGTGAAAGGGGCATGCGGGGTCCCCACTTTCTGGAAAGTCAAGGAATTTGTGAAAATGGCAGGGGATGTCATTGAAATTAAGATAGTTTGCATCAGTCAAGTGATTTATCATCAGATGTTATAAAAATATGGTATAAAACCCATAGTTTTTCTAAAAATTTGTTGAAAAATCTCATGAAATGGACTAGAAAATTTGAGTGGAAACCATGGTATGCCATTTCTTTGTTTCAGGCACTGCATGCATTATACCACAAACAACCAATCACTTTATATGGCATTCAGATTTTAAAACGGAATTATTGTTAAAAAAATCATATCTCGCGCAAAATGAGATGGGATAATTCAGGCATTTTTATCAAAGACTTGAATGATAGCATTCGTGTTATCTTATCAACTATACTGGCTCATTCACCACATTGCACTTTTTTTTTTCAGGGAAAACAATAAAGCTGATAAGTGCCCAGCCCATGCCTGTCGAAAATCCTGCCGAAAACTCCAAATTGAAGGCAGCCCTTTCCAGAACGCCTAGCTTGGACAAGACCGAGGAAAGAAGACCCAGTCTCGAGCAAAGACCGGAGTCCAAGCATCCCACAGATGTCCCTAAACCCAAGTTGTTCATTGATCCGAGGACCGCAAGGCCCGGTCTGGACCCCAAGGCAAGGATGCTGTTGGCCAGCCAGAGACCCAAACCTGGTGCGGACATGAGGACCAAGCTGGTGGTGGACACCAAGGCGAAGCTGTTAGAACCAAAGGGCATCGGTAAGCCTGTACTGGCCGATTTGAAAATCAAGTCTCCTACGGAGCTAAAAAGCAAGGGGCTATCTGGAATGGATCCGCGCACCAAGGCGGTCGTTGGGGACCCCAGAACAGCACTCAAATCTGTGACCGAAGCAAAAGTGCTGCCACAGACACCGCCTCCACCACCCACGCCTCCCAGCCCAGAGCCAATAAGGCAGAACGTGCGGACCACCCTGAAGGAAGTGCTTGTATCGAGGTGAGTTTGGACCGAATGCTGGAATCGTACTAATATATAAATGCTTTTTTACTCTTATTCATTAATTCGCTAATTCTTCAGAATGATTTTAGTTTTTCTGAAACAAGCATTTTGATGTGACAATGTGCGTTTCCCGAATATCATGGTTATTAAGACCTGGACAGTGTTAAAATTTAACAAAGTAGCAACGACTGGATAACAATGGAATCCGGTTGAATAATTTTCTTGCCTACCCCCGAGATAGAATGAAGTCTTGCTCTTGCTCATAAAATTGAAATGCTAAGGATGAAAACTTGTTTAACATCATTAAACCTCGATGTGGTTCATTTTTTACAGAATCAAAGACACCGAAGATGCTGCGATGTCCACAGAATCTATTATCAAAATTGCGCATCACATCGAAGATGAGCTCTTCAAGTTGTTCAATGATGTGGGGACGAAATACAAAGCGAAATACCGGAGCCTCATGTTCAACATCAAGGACGTCAGAAATCCAGTACGAAACGCTGTTTCCTCATTTGCATTTTTTCCATTGTTTCATCACCTTTACTGCCATGAAATGGACAACTTTCATACTTATGCGTATCATTGCAGGGCCTGTATCGGAAGATCCTGCGGGGCACGATTTTGCCTCACAAACTCGTACGAATGACCCCAGAGGAGCTCGCCTCTAAAGAACTTGCCATGTGGCGCGAGCGAGAAGCCAAACATGTCAGTCACTTACTTTGACCATTTCCGTCAATCTTGTGAGACAGTGTTTCCCAAAGTGCAGGAACCGAGAGTTGTTTTCAGAAGATCCCACGTTGAAATGGGGGACAGGCCGACGAAATATTTGGGAAACACTGGCATTTGATAATATGTTGTTATTAACGACAAAAGTTGTGCTTGGCTTTTTTCAGACATTGGAAATGATCAAACGCGAGCAAGAAGAACAGCTGCAGCAGCATGTTGCCATCATCAAGAAAACCCATAAAGGAGAGATCGAGATAGACGATGATGGATTCTCTGATGTGAGCATTCCCTGAAAATTGCATTTGTTTACTCGTGTTAAAACCTTTTGTGCAGAAAATAATAGGCGTAGATCAGCCAGATAGAATGCAAAAAAAATCTAGACGAAAATTATTTTGTTAAAATGGTTGCACGGTTTTTTTTATTGAAAAAGTTTTATAAAAACACCTTGTTTGTTTTCGTTCTGTCGCAGAAACCGAAGACGAAACTGGACTCGGCCAGCGATCCCCTAGCCAACATGCTGGTGGACACGACAGATGCCCACCGCTCCCATCTCTTCGACCTCAACTGCAAGATCTGCACGGGTAAGATGCTGGCCCCATCTGAGGGTGAGCCCCCTCCAAAGAAGGCACGAATTGCCAAGTCTATCTCGTTGGAGTCGCGTAGTCAGGACGAGGGCGAGAGCGACGAGGATGTGGCTACCGCAACGACTTCGGACACGACCATTGAAGGCAAGATCCCCAATGAGAGCGACGATGATCCAAAAGCCGAATCTGATGTGGTCGAGAAGGAAGATAGGGGGAAGACGAAAGACAAGGAGAAAAACAAGGAAAACGACAGGAAGAAGAGCAGCAAGAAAAAGGAGAAAACCAAGATGGCGAAGGACGCCGAAGGGAGGACCAAGGATTCAAAAGAGAAGCAGAAATCCTCGGGCTCAGCGGCCGCCAAAGATCGAACCAAGGAGAAATCTGCCAAAGGCAATGAAGGAGAAAAAGGCAGAGAAAGGGAAGAGGAAAGCAGGGAGAAGACCAAGGACGTTGGCAGCAAGAAGGGAAAGGGGAAGGACTCGATCGCAAATAAAAAAACTAAGAAAGTTCGGATACAGAAAGTTAATGAGGGTGGTGGTCGGGACGCCGACAGGGAGCCGTCGTCGACCGTCATGATTAGGTTTGTTAATGTTTATTACGTTTCTATTCATAAATTTTCTTTGCATTGTCCTTTCTTTTTTGGGTTTGTTTTCTTGCCACCTGTTCCCTTTGATGATAATGAAGCTGTGTTTGTTTCTCTTTGCGACTCCGTAACCCCTTTTTTTAACGCTTTTTCTCAACTGTCGTGGTGAGTATAGATTGACCCTGCCTGGGTGCCCCCTTGTGGTCCCATGCTGGTAAGGCAGTTTCTTGATGAACTAAACCAAAAGTGGAGAGAGTGGTAAATGGTTGTCTTGTCTCTCGTACTATGGATCCACAGGACCCTCATGGGTTGTTAGCGTAGAGGTTTGGCAATAAGATAGGCACCTGTGAGGCTGGATGATCTGGAGTTGTTATTTTGCTCCCTCGATTTATTTATTCTTTCCCCTCACTCAATTTGACGATGACTAAGCTGAGTTTGCTACATCGCGACTGACTGCTGCAACTACCATTTTTTAACATTTTCTGTGGACTGTGGTAAGTGAGTTTGGCGCAATATGTCATGAAGGCCATATCGCTTCATTCTGAAAGTGAAAGGCAAAAAATATGCGGCACTTCTTTTTCGACGATTTGGACGACATAATTAATGCCAAATTATTTAGAAAAAAATCGTTGTGGCATGTAAATTGCACTCAAGTTTTATTCTGTTTGAGAAAAGCGAATACTTCGGTGAGTAGTAATTCGTCAGGTCCTCAGCACCGTCGATTGTTTTCAGCCTTTTCCAAGTTGTGTCATTGTTTAATGAATTAATCGAATGGCATTCGATTTGCTCATTGAAAGTAAATGTACGTTTCGATATCATTTGTCGTTTGGGTGCTACGGTAAAAACGTACTCTAGCACTGCGAGAACTTGCTCGAACACTTGACTGTCCAATTGGCCTTTCAGTAAAACTTATAAGGCGGGTACGTATTTTTACGTGAAAAACTGAAAAGATAATGCTTTTTATGATATGATTACACCTGTGTCTCTCTGAACTGAGCCAACTTATCTAGCATCGATAATTTTTTGCAATTAAACAGTAACTGGCTGTATTACAATTTCTTTCAATAATTTTATTAATGTTTTATGTAAATTTTATGGTGTCACTGCACGTTTCAACGTGGGATCCTAAGGAGTACATCGTCTATTGTTAGATGGAACGTTAAAATAACAAACGCCGATTTTTTTTAATTCTATGACAATTTCACTATCATACCATTCTATTAAACTACTCTTGTAACATTCGTCTTTGGAAATGTGTTTTATGACCGATTCAACTGGGCTCATTGGAGATTAATACTTTGCTGTGACGGTTTAAAAATAACCAAATATTTATTTTTGACAAAAATTACTGTTTCTTAGCTCGATAAAAATTCGTAGTTCTGTAAGTTGGGTAAAAAAAATAGAAAATCTTAGCTTGGGACGCCATTATAGGGGAGCAAAACCAGTCGTAGAATGTCACCGTTCATTGTTTGAATTCTTAGCTTTTTGTAACTGGCTGCCAAATAACTTACTTTGCCCAGGCATTTACCTAGCTTTCTTCTAGTGCTGAATGGATTGATGCGAAAGTTTTTTTCAACTGGGATATATATTGAGAATTTTGCTCTTTCATGTCAGCAGACGTCCAATTATGTTTCATTTTAACAGTTTTCGTACCCTAGTTCTCAACGTGTCTCATTTTCGTCGTGTCTTTTGTATTTTTATAGGATATGTTCAACTTGTTTTTTTTCCCTCTCACTTTTAAAATTTATTTTACATCTGTTCACCTATGGCAGTCTAGCGAGGTTCTGCGACTGATTCTGTATCTTGCATGTTATCCAGCTTACTATTTCTAGTTTTTCATACTATTTGTCAATGTTTTGAGATTGTTTTTTGGCCTTTTCAGTTCTCCAGATTCCGCTGAGCCTAGCCAATCGGATGACTCCAAGGCCCATCCCTCAGTGTGGAAAGGCTTCATCACCATGCAGGATGTTGCAAAATTTGTAACCAACGCCTACAAGGTGTCAGGTCCTACAGACTTCCTTGGTCAGGTCAGTCGCGTTCCCCTTGCGTACATTGTGACTTAACTTGCAAGAGGAGCAAAATTTATAAATTTTGAAAACGACTTAATTTTGATTCAATCACGTCAATGGACCTTTTATTGATTTCGTTCATTTCATTTCCTTAGGACATCCCAGACACCATTCAAGTGTGTGGCCGCATTGCACCCAACACTGTATGGGACTATCTGAGCAAAGTGAAGCAATCTGGAAATAAAGTAAGTGCAATCAGTGGTTGGTAATTTTTATAGTTTCATTGAAAATTTGCTAAGATATTATACCACAGTCAACATTTTTTTCCCCCAGGAATTTCTGGTAATCCGTTTCAGTCCGGCCAACGAGGAAGAGAAGGTATCTTATGTTTCCTTCTACTCATACTTGAGCAGTCGCAACCGATTTGGAGTTGTCGGCAATTCGTCCAGGATGATCAAGGACTTCTACATTCTTCCTTTGTCTGCTGGATCCCCAGTGCCGGCCACGTTGCTGCCGTTCGAGGGGCCTGGTGAGTAAATTCTGGATATTAAAAAAAGTCGTAGTGAATTTTTTGTTTTTAAAAGTACTTGAAAATTTCAATTAATTTTGGGGGTGAAATGCCTGTAACATAAAGCATTATGTTATCACAAACTCGTAATTATACAATTTGGATAATTTGTAACGGGAACTTCAAGTAGGAAACGATTCTATTCTATCTGTATTCGTTGCAGGACTGGATGAAGTTCGTCCGCACATGCTGCTGGGAGTGATCATCCGTCATCGGGGCAAGAGGAAAGTGGGCGCGAAAGACGCTTCAGGAAAAACCACCAAATCAAAGAAATCGTAAGTTGAAATAATAATAAATTCGTTTTTAGTGATTTGAAATCAATGATTAGTATTGGCAAGTGCATGTATATCCCGTTTTACGTCGCTTCGCTCATACGTTAGTCCCAAGCTACAAGTACACGAAAACTGACAAAAAGCAATGCTTCGCTTTTCATTTTACGTCACCTGCTAGGAACAGAACCTGACAAAAAAGCGGGGTATGCCTGCAAAAATTTAGTTTGTGTAAAGCCCATTTGTGATCAAGCGAAATTCTCTTCATTACTACCATCTTTCAATTATGTTTATAAGAGCTAAAAAAAGCTAGATGAAAAGTAATAAAAAAAAACTCATTGCTAAAAATTCGTTTTTGATAAATTGAAAACAAACAGTTCAGATGACATTCACATTTTAACGAATAGGCACTTCCAGAATAAGCGCTATCAAGTTCAACACTGGCTTTTCATTTCATTTTTGTCTTTTTCTCTTTTCTCTCCCAACTTTTAGTTTGACTAAAAGAAAACTTTCAATTCGTAGGGCGTTGACCTCGAATGACAGCCTGGAGATCAGCAACGATAGCAGTGGCGACGCACTCGCGGTCGACGGCAAGCTTTCGAAACGGGTCAAGTTTGACTTGTCGGCCAAGTCGGATGCGTCTACAGCCGGGGATGCATCTGTGCCAGCCTATGAGCCTTCCTACACGCCACCTCTGGACGATCTCAAGAAAAGCGGCAGCGGCAGTGTCGAGGACGGATCCTCACCCTATGAGCCATCCTTTACGCCGCCTCTGGAGCATGCGAGCAAGAACCGCAGTAGCGGGGGCGACGACAGCCCGTACTCACCGGGCCGTGGCCACGACGACGACGACAAGCCATACGATCCAGAGGAGGCCGCTGAAGAGGCCGTCAAGATGTCCAAGACGATCATCCCAGGCTTGCTGGCTGGCTCGGTGTCATCACAGAGCGTCAGTGAGCTCATCGACCAGATCTCAATGAGCTCCAATCCGACGGGTATTACAACCACGGTTCTGGCTTCCATCGCCACGGCTACCAACCTGGAGCAGCAGCGTCAGCTTCTAATTGAGCTCACGCAGAAGGTGGAGGAGCAGAAGCGACAGCTGGAAATGCAGAAGCAGCAGATCGCCACCAAAGTGACAGCGCAGGTGATGGGCGCCATGGCACCCTTTGCCATGTCACACCCAGAGCCTGCGACTTCTTCTGATGTAGCGAAGTCGGCACTGGGCAGCCTGAAGATGGCCACTGGCGGCGATGCTGCGTACTCTCCTTCCTACACGCCGCCGTTGGAGGGCGGTGGCATGGACTCGATGATGACGCAGCCACTGAAGCTACCCGATACAAGCAGCATTTCTCTGCCGCCCAATCTGCAGGAGATCCTGGAGAGCATCAAGAAGCAGGGCAGTAGCGCGCCGGCGGCGATCTCATCGGTCAGTGGCGTGGCCAACATTCCTGTTCCCAGTGATCCGGTGACGATGAATCCGCTGATGGAGGATCCAATTGTGAAAAACTTTTCGGTGATCGAGGAATTGGGCGACGGCAACGCAGACGATATCCACGTGGAAAAATCCGACAGACTCGAAGAACCGCTTCAGGGCCTCGCTGATGCAGAGCCAGCAGTGGTGGAGGACGCTGACAGGAGCGTGCCGTCGCCACCACCAAAGCAGTCTGACCCGCGACTGAAAAGGAAGGATCCACGCTTGAAGGTGCCGGAGACAGTCACCAGCAAGAGCACTTTGGGCTCGCTGTCAGCGTCGGAACTGATGGCCATAGCCCTAAAGCAGTTCGAGGATTTGCCTTCGGTGCCTGCGGAATCCCAGTCGAGCGACACAATAACAACTGTCATCGAGGCCGGTTCCAATAAGGGCTCCGTTCCTGCAGTTCCAGCCCGAGATCCGAATTTGCCTTTCGAGAGCGTGACCATTATTAAACCACAGGCCTCCCGTAAAATTACATTGAACATCCCCTCCGAGATCCGCAAGGAACTTCTGCCACCGGGCGTGGAGGACGTTGTCGAGGAATCCGGCAATGCACCTGCACCACCTCCGGACGCTGCCACAGCCGCAATGCTCCAGGCGGCACAGTCCGTCCCGCAGATGGTGGCCTACCCTATTCCTCCACCGCCGTTTATGCCCGGCGTGGTCCCGCCGGCGGCGTTCGCAGGGCCGCCGCCGGGATTTGGGATGCCGCGGCCGATGTTCACACCGTTTGCGACGGCACCTGCCTTCCCGCCACCGCCTCCACAAGTTGCGGTTGGCGGCAACTTCTGGCCCGCACCGAACAATAGCAGAGGTTGTGGTGCCGTTGGCAATCAGTCGCAACAGGATTGGCGCAGCGGCGGTCCCAGGTTCCGGGGTAGGGGCAGGGGCCGTTGGCAGGGCGGCGGACAGCGCGGCAACTGGGACAACCACGGCGGCTTTCACCAGGGTGGCAATGGAGGCGAGTGGAGCGGTCAAGACAAGGACGAACGCAAGGAGTGGCACCGCGACCGGGATGACAGGGACGAACGAGACCACCACCGTGGTGGCGCCGATGGGCGGAACCGGGATCGCGGCCGCCGTTGGGACAGGGACTGGGGTCGGCGAGGCAACCGCCGCGACCGCAGCGGCAGCCGCGAAAGGGACGATCGGCGCTCCCGGGACCGCCACGAACGCAGCCGCAGTAGCAGCAGCAGCGAGAGAGACGATAAGCGGGACCGCAGTCGCCGCGACAGGGAGCGCAGCAGCAGTAGCAGCAGTGACCGGGACAGGGACGAAAGGCGAGAGGATCGTGATAAGGACCGAACCCGGCACCGGGATAAGAAGTAAAATGATTATGCCGCGGCCTGAACTTCAAACTGGCGTTTTTTCCCGGTTGATAGATTTTTCTTCGCTGCCCTAAGAGTTGCACGGATCACTTCTGTTTCTCTCCCGGCTGTTGAAGCCGTAAAAGGTGATCGAAATGGATCTCCAACAAGCCACCGTTAAAACCTGCAGGCATTTAAGGCCAGTACCTTGTTTGGCCATTTTACCTTCACGAAGATCCGCTCGCTTACTTTTCATGTAATTCTCAAGACGCGAGATTTGCTGATTTTTGATCTGAGCTTATTTCTAGCCTCGACTCATCCTGATGGATCATTATGTGCGTCTCCTGTGGTCTCTGTGGCACAGATGGCTAGCGGATTCTCTTATCTCCAGCATCCCGTTGCCACCGTGACTGAAAATACGAATGAATCTAAACACCTTAATTAAAAAGGCCATTGTCAGAAAAGTGAAAAATATAATTCGCTTTTTAATGAATAGTAGTAATTTTTTTACCATCGCCTACCATTTTGTGTCCCTCATTCATTCGTATTTATTATTATTTCTGTTCACCGTTCATAGCAGCAGCAATATCCGGATCTTCTCTCGTTATAACCCAGTTTTTGCACCTATTGAAGCATGGTTCATATCTGGCTCAGAAGGCCTTTTCCTATCACGATGACGATGTCCTTTCATTTCTAAATGAGTTCATTTTCTGGTCCAACTATTACTGCTTGCCTGCTCGTTGGTCACTGTATTAGTGTGATGATTGTACAAATATCGCTGTGTATTCGTGTACTTGTACCATTTTCGTGGATTGGGGGCCGCCATCGGCGGTGACCTCCTCGTCTTTATTAAGTAGTAAAATCGTGGTTACCTATCGTTGCCACCCAGAAAAACAATTTAGACAGCGATTATTTTCTCGTTTTCATTCAGATTAGCCTTGACGAAATTCAAATAGCCCGTTATTTCAAGTCTGCTGTAAAATAACTGCAGTTGAGTGGTTTGCGAAACCCCTAAATTACTTAGATTACTGCCCTTCACTGCAGTTTAGTTCAAACCCACATATGAACACCGCAGTTTTATGCACTTTACTGATTTTATATTTTCAAAACTGCAATTATTACTGTGGCTGGGATATTATATCCTGGGGTGGGTGTAAGCAATGATCGATGCATGTCTGTTTTCAAAATCGCCGCTGTTTACGACAATCCTTGTGAGGTATTGCGCCAGAAAATTCATCCTAAAATCAGTTACAATTTATGAAAGACATTGATTTTTTGTCATTGTTGCTCTGGTTTTCGAGAGAGAAAAATTCGTCTGTGGCGTTCCCTTCATTTTAATTTTATCTGTTGTTCATACCTGTTTTTCTAAACTACATTGTTTTTGGAAAAATGCACCAAAATTCATTATACGTGATGAAGTTTTTTTAAAAAAAATTGTCTGTGTGCGTATGACCTCTATATTTTATGGAAACAGACTTGGGACTCCCGGAGATGGTATTGAACTGGGTCCCAACTGTACCCACTCAAGTTGTCAGTTTTTGGCGTTTTACACCCAACTTCGCTTCTAAAGAATAATGTTTGGACTCGAAAGTACGATAACAATCTTTTACTAGCATTGGCCCATGTATTATTTCCATCGAAATTTAGTTCAAAAGTGCCCTAATTGTGAAATGAAATTGTGAAAGCACGAGTCTTATCAATGGACCCATTGATTCAAAATCCGGTTTACCAGTTGGCAATTTTTACGATTGAAACTTCGTCAAAGTGCGCCTATGACCCATCTTGCAAAATTCGGATAAGTCGCAAAAACTACAACACTAGAAATACTTAAATTAATTGATACAGGATTTTCCAGACTTGGAAAAGTCAGGAAATCCAACAATTCACAACAGATTTTGCGTGGCGTGTTATCGGGTAGCACAAAAAGCAAGAGATGGCAAGCAATTCTGTAAAAGAAATTAAGAAAACTAATTAAATTTGCTGTTTCCATGAGAAAATTTGTGATCTACAGTATTACCGCTCCCCAAACCTGGAAAAGTCAGGAAAGTTGAAAATGTCATCTCTGAGGGGAGCCTGAAACAATAAAAAATAATGTGTGACGAAGATTTTGATAGCAAACTGTATACTCCAGTTGTTATAAAGGGGGTGCCAATCCTAAAAATAATTCTAATTGAAATTGACTAATTGGTGTGCGCATCCGCAAATGACTACCAAAACTGGTTTTTCGGGTTTTGGTAGCCATATGCACATGCGCACACAAATTAGTCAATTTCAATTACATTTATTTTTTAGGATTGACACCCCCTATTCACTATTTAATCCATCCTCAGTCCTCTTTCTGTCACATAACGCCACATATCAAAACAAGTCTACAACCGCCTTGAAGGCTATTCTTGCCCCTAGGCCCCTTATTTTGGGTAGTTAGATGATGCTCCCTCCGACCCCATGTCCGCTGGTCAAGGGGTCACGACCCATCGTTGACCCTGGGAGTCCATTTACTTCCTCCTGACGTCACTGACCTACGTCATCCTTTTGCCTGGCGGCGGCCATCTTGCATTTTCGGGAGAGAACGAGAGAGAGCAGAGCAAGTGCTTTTGGGGAGCATCAGCCACCGAAAACAACACGGATTCCTGAATCATTTGTCGGGCGCCTACCGTCAATCTGGTATTCAATGTGCAGCAACATTGTGGTAAGACACCCTTCCGTTTTTCTCACGTGTTTTCACGTAATTTTTCTAGCGATTTTCTCGTTTTCTGCCTTGATGGTTTCACGCGAATTTTCAGCTATGGCGGCCGCGTTCCAAACGGCGCTTTCCGAATTTCGAAAGCTGGCTCTTGGATCGTGTTTGAGCTCGCCCCAATCTTTGGTTAGCCATTTTAAAAAGTGTTTGTTTTTATTTTCCAAACGTGTGGTTTTTTGGGGCGAAAACTAGCGCGTTTTCTGCCGTTTTCCGCTATCTGAAAAGCAACGAAAACTCGTCTCGTTGTTCCTCTTGGTGACTCAGACAAGCAAGCAGGAGACTGAGTTAGGCCTAACTTTTCGTTCTGCCATTAAGACTCGTTTCTACTCATGGTTATTGTTTTCAAATATTTTCCACCGTAAATTCATTTCCAGTTTTGGTCTTAATCAGTGGTTGCCCGCTTCATTTGGCGACCCCGGCCCGAAACTGCACTTATCCGGCTGTGAAGGCCAGGCCTCGTCTCCATGCAACCTCGTTTTTATTTATGTTTTTGGCCGTTTTTTGGTGAAATTTATCGACGAAAAAACGCTGACAAAAACTGGATATTTTCTGCAGTTTTTCTGGCGTGCTCTTGCGCTGGGAGTCAATCTGTTGCCGAAAATTCACAGCTAGGGGCTGCTTTGGAAGGTCACGAAGGTCGTTTGAAGCGCCTTGTTGATGTTAAAGCTCGTGTTGGACGGAGATGTTTCTGTAAGAAAATACAAGTTCCTGATGTGAAGAAATCGACCTTAAAATGCTGAAGTGAGTCTTGATTAGTTAAGTGTTAGTGGTTAAGCCTAACGGTTCGATTGCTTCTTGAAAGCCATCCCAGCTGGTCAGATTTGTGCGCACCCCGCCCAACTGCCTTATGGGTGACCCCCTGACCTCAACTCCTTAATTGTCATTCAAAGATGTTACATGTACCATGTACCCCTAATGGTTGTGAAACTATGTTTGTGACCCCGAGCGTTACTTTCTTCTGGCCCCTGGGGATCCAGGCAGAGGGTAGCAGGGCGTACTCCTGAGGGATGACCAATGCAGGGGTGACCTACTTAAACGGATGGGGCAACATCTGGGCGTTAAGATTGTATCCGCTCGGATTAATTATGGATTAAATGGTCTTAGACTCTTTGGTCTAAAGTCGTCCAGATAAATTGGAGCTGCCAGACGCGTATCCGTTTCGAGCAAATAAAAGGGATTATTGTGATGATAAAGCTGGCTACATGTACATGTATTGGTAAGTGACCGGCGCCCCCTTTTTGCCAAAAATAAAACGTGGTGCTGCGTAGAAAACCTGTTGAAATGCAACGTATCAAACAAAAATAATTCCAGAGTTTTTGTTTTAAAATGGCATTACCTGTTTAACGAATTTCGGCTATTCGTGAAACTTTCTTCAGACTATTTCAACAGGTTTTTTTGGCAGGGTGCTTGTGTGTTTGTCAAAAATTCCAGTCAGACTTACTTGATCAGCCTTTATCGTATACACTTAAAGCGAAATAATTGAGATAAGATCGCTAAGATGACAGAAACCGCTGTTTCGACTCTTTGAGTACCGTTACTGTATCTTTCAACTATGCCTGGAATGCGAGCTTTTCCGATAATTTCGGTTTGATGATATGAATTGACGTGATTGAATTTGAAATGCTGCCAGGTTGTCATTCCCCCCAACCAGTTTAAAAGATTGTTTCCAAATGGCTATAGTCAGGGACAACGATGAGGATCAAATCACACGTGATGATAATGTTTTTTGAAATTTCGGAGGATACAGTTCGAAAGAACTGGACGAAGCTACCCCCGAATGGGCTGGCTGGCTTTATCGTGACCTAGTTAACCGTGAAATTTTCAAACTGATATACGCCCAGTCAGATATTAGGATTACTGGTTAGATGTACGTGCAAGGACACAGCGCTGTCTGGTTTCTTAAGAAATGAAACTGGCAGCCTAGACACGGTCACGTAGAATCGTAGATCAATCGAAAGGACCGATTTTAAGAAAAACTCAGCTTATCGGAGACATTCAAGTATCTGTATGTCATCATCTTAAGGGTGTCAAATGATGACAAGGGAAGTCTAAACCTGTTGGCTCTTGAAGCGAAATCCACATCCACCCTGTCGGATTTCGTCGACATTTAGGGGAATTTTTAGGCAAACATTAACAAGTTCAGTTGTCCAAAATGCGCGGTTGGCATGGAAAAGGGGCTCCTAAAAGTAAATTTAGTGTTTTTATTCCCCTCCTTTTGAGTTCAAACGGAAATGGCCCATGGTCGATAATAACAAACTTACGGCCCATGCTAAACCCTGACATCTCGTCCCCCTCCTTGTCCCATTGCCAAATTTAATGTGCACTGTGTCTGCCTGCTGAGGCCTGCCCCAAATCTTTATCTGCACTTCTGCAGGAAAGGGCAGTTTTGGCCCATTGTATTGAAAACGCCTCTAAACACCCAAATTCTTCAATTGGTTTACCGCGTTCTGGTGGGACAAAATGCTAGTATCCTAATTTCTGGCTAACGAAAATATCAATTTAGTGTTGTTGTTTTTCGGTCAATATCATGAAATATTATATTGGACCCTATTGGTTGTTGTCGTTGTCATAGGCAGCGCTTTCATGTCGACCCGATAGGTCCTATATATGGTCCCACTGTCATTATTAAAATACTGACAAGTTATCCGAAAATTTGGATAATCGCCAGTAACGAGAATGGAACATCCATCCATCAGTGCTGCGCCCATACATGATCACTGTGTTTGTAGGAACTGACATCGATCAGTAATAATGCTAGTGTAGTTGCCCCATCAGAAACTTGGTCGATTTCGCTGCGAAGTCTTCAGTAAATTCATTATAAAAACAAAAAAGCAATAAATAAGGCCATTTACGCTGCAGAAAAAGAAAACTGCTTGGACAACCCAAGAAAGTCAAACGTTTCGAAATAAGCCTGTTTTTAATCATGATCCGTGGAACTTGTACACCTTGTCCAAAGAGGTCCACAAAGATACTGAGCTTAAATATTGACAGTAATTGTGCAGGGTCATGCAGATATTGGTGCACACTTTCAATGTTACTGATTCTGTATTATAAGTCAATGTTGTTGACCGTGCAAGGTCAGCTTTTTTGCCTTGCTCTGAAGACCATATTTTGGTTCCTATTGGCCTCAAACCTCGCTGCCACCCGTATGAAATAAGCTTACAAATCGAACCCTGTAGGGCCATCATTGCCTGGATGACTTTTGTTAAAGGTATGCACCCTAAGAGCCCCTCATCTTTCTCCCCTCGACCATGGGTTGTTGGATGCAATGCTCTCTTACTTGGTTGGCCTTTGTTGCTCGCAATCAATTCCCGCTCCAGGTAAACGATCACTCGTTTTTTCCACCTGTCGACATTCATGGGAAAATAAATCTCAAGTTAGAGGTGGTGGGGGATAGTTTTTGGCCTCTTGCGAAGCCATCTACATGTATAACGGGCAGTGATGTTTCCAAATGGGAAAATCTTGAAGGTTGGCTCGCCCGAAGACCAAAAGGGTGATAAACCCTGCTCGCAGTGCAGTGATACCGTAAAACCTTGGATGATAAAAGCACTGCTAGATCGTACTAAGTTTTTGTAAGGTTTTATCAGCTTTACGTCAATGGTTCATTTTTTTTAAACCTGGTCGGGTATTTCTCGTTTCGATATTAAAAGCAAAGGGTTGCAACCTTTCTTATACTAGTTCCCAGCTGGGCAAGAAGCTGCGCAAATAGAGCCACGGCGAAGAATTGTTTTGCTAAACCAAGCCTGTCACGAGGCAACAAGTTGTTTGTAGCCAGTAATGCAGTTTTTTTTGTTGCTAAATCCAAAATAGTATTTTTTGGCTCGGTTTCCCTCCTCCTCCTACCTCGTGCTTCTGCCGTTGCTGTTATTTTGGCATTGGCTCAAGACTAGACGTTGTTTTTGGTGGCGTCATTCTCGTCTTTATTTGAAACGCAGTCGAACTTGGGTGGAGGCTGAAGTTGAAACGTGGTGAAATCAGTCGTTTGAATGACGTCACCTCATCCTCCAGATCGATTATTTCGATGACGTTCTCAGCGTTCAACGACTGTCTACTACGCTGCCTTTTCGTGAATCATGTTTTTGAGCTCCTATCTATCCCGATTTTATCAAGCCAGGCTGCTTTTATATTCAACCTAAAACGCATCTGAAGCCCAGAAATCGTGAGACGAGCCACGGTCGTGAGGACATGAAAAACGAGGTAGGCTGTAGTCATCAGAAACGCTGCGTGGGGTGAAAATTGCGCTGATTTTCGGTTTGTGCCGATTGTAGAAGAAAGAAAGAAACGCTGCCCTTATGGCTATGGGCTTGGGTTTGATGTGAATTTGAGTTTGGTTATTATAGCTTGGTTGGTTATTCTGGTCTGGACCCCAGTACCAATTGCGTTATTATAACCTGATGACGATGAATTCAACGCGTGCTTTAAAATGAACGGTTTTGGATCAGGTGACATTCAAGCATTAATGTATGTCAGTATTGAGTCATCATTTTTTACACTAAAAATTGTTTGAAAATGTCGTCCAGTTGCCTTTTAAACAGGGTTCCCACTTTCTGGAAAGTCAGGGAAATCAAAAAGTGTTAGGGAATTCGTGAAAATGATAGGGAAATAAAGATTGTTTGCATCAGCCAATTGATTAGTCATCATCTCTTAGAGAAATTTGGGATAAAATCCATCGTTTTTTTAATCTCAGGGAAATCGACTTGAGAAGTTGAGTGGGAACCCTGCTTTAGTGTTCCCTTTGGTGTTAATAAGTTTAAATATGAGAGGCTTCTGTATATTTTAAAATTCTGGTATTTTTGGGGACAATTTCCAAAAATCGTTTGCAATTACCTCCAATCCATTGTTTGATAGAAATCCGTCATTTTTCGGTCAATGATGATGTCAGTACATTGTGGGTGTTGGGAGGTCGAAAATGTGGTGACACGAGATCCCATATTGGATCGCGAGGAAATTGCGTGTATGACAAATTAATCAGATGATGAAATACTTGTGGGTGGGAGCAAAACGCAGAAAGCATGTGCAGCGTGAATCCCATTGGTCACAGGAGTTTTCCATTATCAGCCAAAATCAAATACACAAAAGACGAAACTTTTTGCTTGACTGAATCGAAATGGGATTCATCAGGAGCATTTTATCGCAAATCATTTGAAAGGGATGCCAACATTTGTTATACAGTAGCGGCCAAATGTTTAGGCCGGAAATAGCATTGTGATCTTGTAGCAATGTGGACCTATAAATTTGTCTGCCACTGTATACTTGCTAACAATGCCTAAGAAAAATCCCAGTGACTCCCTCCAACAGGTTATTATAATAATTAAATTTCAACCCTGGTGAAGATGCAACTGCAGGTACAATGGATTCATCAAGGACACCATTCAGTCCCATATCGTATACTTTGAAAATGATTTGCTCTTTTATACGCCAGTTAAACTCAAGATGTGCTCTTTTGCCCCTACCTGACACCTGCCTAATTTTCAATATCTCTTTTCAGTTTTTTGGAGAATTTGGTCACACATTTATGGAGTTTCTGAAGGGCAGTGGAGATTACTGCCAGGCGCAACACAAATAAAGCCGCGATCGCTGCCGTTGGACATCTAGGCCCAACAGAAAAGCCAACCAGTCAGTCAAATTTTCATCGTCGAGGTCAAGAAAATCAAGAATTAACAGAAAAATCGCTTCAACGAACATACCCATATTATTACTAACGAGCTCATCACTACTAATTAGCAGAACCGTGAACCTATTTGCTGCAGCAACTCAACTTATTTGAAATCAACCGAATCTGTTCGGATCCAACCGAATGGGGTGAATTGCAGCAGATTTTTCTTCACAACCAAAATAATCCTGCAATCTTGTCGTGAATTCGTAAGCTAGGTGTTGAAGCCCCAACTGCTCGTGAATGTGAAAAAATCGCCTGCGCTCGTACGTTGACATTTTTTTGTGCGCAGCACTCCTGGCGGGAAACTAGGAAGTGACTCGAGGCCCGGCTTAGAAGCCCGAAGAGGATCCGAGAAAGCCCTTCGGTACATTGCTCTGTCTGCTCTTGTATATCCCATCAGTTTTTTCCTCAAGTCTAAAATTTTCGTTTAAATTGGCCACTCAGGCCCACCATATCACAAAATTCAACTGATATTTTTTTGCGTGCCAAAAACCGAACCCTGAAAATTCAGCAGTTTGAGTCAGTTCAAGAAATGAGCAACAACATGAGGCATAAGATGATGACCAGACCTGCTCCATCAGAGATCGAGTACAAGAACATGAGGTTCCTCATCACGGACAGGCCCACTGACTCCAGCATGGCCACGTTCATTGAGGTAAGAATGAAAGCATAGGGCCCATCTGTATAGCCTTTGCCTTGCAAACGCTGGAAGTGGAGACCCGTAAGCCCTGAAACTAAGTCAAGCCCCAAAACTAAAGCCGAGCCCCGAAAGGAAAGGCAAGCTCTGTTTGTAGCTGACAGTGGAGGAAGTGGTATTTTTGTAATGACATTGAACTGAACGACCCAGTGATATTCGTTCTTTAATTTTGTCCCGGTGGCATGTGAACAGTCTTGATAGTGGAAGAATAGCTTGCATTTCAGTACAAAAACCTTCTTCCATAATATTTATTATAACAATTGAGGAAATAAATTATGGGAATGATTATTAATCATTTTTATCAATTCATAAGTCATGTTGACTACTAACCTGGAAATCTCGGAGAATGTTATGTTCAACCAGGAGAAACGCAACCTGAAAAACTCAGTATCAACATTTAGTTTTTGTTCAATATAATTCTGATCAGATGGCCCAAAAATTGGTCTAATAAATTCCACCATTCCCAATAACGAATTGTCATTATGAAAAGATTTAAACAAAAATCTTTGGCAATTATAATTGCTATGAAAAGATTAGTAAATCATTAAACAAATTGAACGTGGAAAATTGACAAAACGACCCTGGAAAACTTGGGGAGTTCACTTTCAGAAATTAGTATTCGCCTGGAATAAGTAATCCATAATTTGGTATACATTTTAATATTTTGGGCGTTTTCATAAATGTTTCCAGAAGTCTTCAACTCTGCGTGCATTCTAAAATTATGAATAACTTGAATTACAATATTCATTTTCCTGCATTTCTGGTGCACTTCATTTGGTTGGCGGTTAGCAATACTTAAAATCTGACTATTTCAAGGCCAGTTGGCGTACGTTTGTTGTGATTGGTCAGTTATGGGGTCCTCTTGAAAATATTCGTGGCATGCTACTAATGACTCGTTTCGCTCTCCCCTCAATGGACCTGTGGGTCTTTTCTTTGGCTCTCGCTGCCACTAGATGTCTATTTTTGAGCCGTGGCTCCTTGCCAAGCCTGTATTGGTAAGGTGAACTTTTGCGGTTGAACGGAATCAATTTGGCTCTGGGTGACGAGCTCCTTGCAGCTTGCTGCTTCCCTGCGAGTTTGGTTTCAGTCGCAATTTGTGCCCCAAATCCTACAGGTTTCACTTTAAGCCCTCTAATCTAACCCTGTAATCTAATATTTGTTTTTGTCTTTCTGCAGGAACTGAAAAAGCATAATGCTAAAGACGTGGTACGGGTGTGTGAGCCGACCTACAAGATAGATGCGCTAGAGAAGGAGGGAATCCGTGTACTGGTAAGTTTTTTCACAATTAAAGAAAATTCACTTATCGGGCATTGCAAGTTGGGAAACAGTTGCATCGCAAAACAGAAAACGATTTAGTCAGCGGGATGCATTATTGGTGATCTAGTTTTGTCTTTTTGCATTGTCCTCGTTGTAACTTAACTCTTAATTTGTTGCATGCAGGACTGGCAATTTGACGATGGTACCCCACCGGCCAGCAAGATCGTGGAGGATTGGTTTAATCTGCTCAAGGCAAGGTTCAAGGAGGAACCGAACTGCTGCATCGCTGTGCACTGCGTCGCCGGCCTCGGAAGGTTAGCTTCACTCTGCTGTTGATTATTCCTCAACATGCAAAATCGTAGTTGCGCTGCTGGTTGCTGTTGATAATTTGCTGATTTTGTTTCCGTTAATTTTAAATTAGGGCCCCAGTTCTGGTTGCTTTGGCACTCGTTGAATTGGGCATGAAGTACGAGGATGCCGTGGAGCTCATCCGACAGTAAGTTGACTTTTGTCAAATTCTCGATCTTCCGACCTAATATATTGTAATAAAATATTAACTGTCATAATAGCAGCTTCGATTTTGAATGCTTTAGCTTTCAAGACTAGGTTCATAAATTCATAAAAGACCTTAAAAACCTGTGTGAGAAAGTCTAATTTAAAAAATTCATCGATAATGCATTGGCTGATGTATGTAACATCAGTGATGGGGCGGGTTCATGTGATAATTCCGAAATTTGCGTCGAAAAGCATTTCTTTTCTCGGCTCTTATGAGGTTTTTCAATCTTGCTCTGCAGAAAGCGACGTGGTGCCATCAACGCCAAGCAGTTGGCCTTTCTGGAGAAGTACCGTCCGAAATCCCGCCTTAAGGTCAAGAACGGTCACCGGCCATGCACCATTCAGTAAGCTGGAACGACAACGAGTGACTGATCCTCTTTTATTTTCGATTGCTTTCTCTGCACTCTTCTTCTTTCGATTTAAAGCTGGGGACTATTATCATTATTTTTTTGTACGTGCCCTTTCTATACGTGATAGCACCGAAAATTTGAAAATGCGCAAGATGGGGGCCAGTTTTCTTTTATTACCAATTCTGCATTTCGTCATCATCTTGATGCTTTCGGGTTTTCAGTTGTACTTTCACGGTTTTCGTAACCTCTTGCCGAATGTTACTTAATGATCTGCCTTTTTTGTTTCATTCTCTCTCTCTCGCTCCCCCTCTCACCCTCGGTCTTGTACGTGCACTCTCATATGTTTATTAGTTAGGTTTTCGGCCTCGTTGCGTCAATAGCCCCTCCTCTTACCTGAATCGGCTCTGAGTTTGGTTAAATTCGTCTGTATAACTCTTGCTTGTTGACTGCAACATCAAGCTTTTTATTATCACTGTATTGTAATTTTCGCAACGTTGTCTCGTTTTCATCAAAATTTGTTCACCTAACCAAAAATTGTGCCCTCTGTAACTTCACCATCTGGATCTGGACGTGCAATAGATCCACAAACTTTGTCTAGCTCTTTATTTTAACCGCAGCGTTGTTGGCAATCTTGTTACCAAAATTTGCTCTTACCCTTACCGTAATATAATCTTCACAATACTTGGTCTCGCTTTACCAAAACTTAGTTTGCGCAACTGAAAATCGGTCGAATTAAAACTTTTGTTTCTCCTCTTATCTTTTGAAATTTTCGTTTCACCTTGTAACCATTCTCGCACATTTCACTCATTCTTCAAGGTCCCCTAAACCTTTCACTGCCGTTTTGCTCTTTTCGTTTGGATTTCGGTCTCACTTCAAACACTCGATTGCAGATTTAGTCCAATTCTGATGCTTCATAAGTTTCGAAAGATAACTTGTCACGTTTTACAAGCTTCGTATCGCAGTTACCCAAACGGGACTATCACGGCTCATTGTGAAGTGAAAAAGTGAAATTTGACTAGAAACTTGAAATTCGAGTTTCTGAAATGTATTTTAACCTAATACCAAATTGTAGTGTTCAACAGCAGCATTCCCTTCTCCGGTAAAGCGATCTTTGAAGCGATATTGTTTGACAAAATTCAACAGATTTCCTAAGTTGTTTCCAATAGGGCATGGCTGCAACGTAAACTCAAAGCCTACGTTAAGTTTCGTCTTCCCCCAAAAACTGTTTGAACCGATATCACAAGAGGGGAAAAGAAACAATTTGCGAAACATTTTTACGAAATATAGAAGGCAGTTTTTGATGAGCATTTTGGACACTCAGTGTCACTGGCAAAGTGACGTTTTGGCAGTTCAATACTCCGGTTGCTGTCTACACCTTGCCAAAGCCCCCTCAATTTCCTAGACCCCTTACTGGATATGCTTCCCCTTTTTTAAAAAAACAAAACTTTGAGAAATTGATGACACCAAAAAATGTTTGAATTTTGATTGTTCCTGGTTTTAAAAAACAGCTGAAATTAATTATGCCAATAGGACTTCGTGGTAAAAAATTTCAACCAGAAACGTTAAAAACTACCAGAATTTCATTGATTGCTCTTTAAAAACGTAAAAATCGATAGAACCTAGCTGATGTTAAAAAAAGTGAAGTGTCAATAACGTGAATTAAGGGGAAAATCTAGAAAGGAATGAATTTTACTCTGACATCATCCGATGTTTTGACACCAAAGCCATTTAAATTTAATATAACGGTATTAATTGTAATAATGTTAAGTGATTAACTAAATATTTAACTGGAAATTTTAACTTTCTGGTGTTTATTTACCACATTTTAAGTCAAAGCTAGCCCTGCCACTTCCCAGACTTTACAATTTAATCAAATCATGTGTCGCTGTATTAATGTGAACTGATAAGGTAATTTTGTTTGCCCCTAATTGATTCCAGTAAAATGCTGCAAACTCGTTCTCGATTTATTCATGCGATTCGTTGTTGGGTGAAGCTTTTCTCAAACTAATCAATTAAAGTGTTCGTTGATGGTCCATACATTTTTTTCTCTGAATCTTTATTTTTAAACTTGGTAAACTTGATGGTCTTGGGTGTTTTTTAGTTACTAGTACTAAGTAGGCTAAATTTCCTTCATTTTCATTTTATAGACAATCTTGGATTTAAATTTCCCATTTTAATCTAACCTGATTGAAAAACTGTTTCGATGTTCAAAAAATTGTTTTTGAAAATTTTAGTCAGGTTTAATTTTGCCAGTAATTTAAATTTTGATTTTCGTGTATTGTATGGTTACGAAGTCTGACATTCGTGACCATTTTCTCCCAAGTTGTACTGATCAATTCTTGCATCGAGGCACCAGCTAATTTCCTTTAGTGTCATTTTTGAAAATGACGTGTGAATCTCCTTCCTTTGCTGAGCCTACCTGCTCCCAAACGTGCTAAGCCAAACTGTAGTACATGCTTGTCGTTTTATTCCCCTAACTGGCAACGCTTGCTTTCTTTTCATCCAGTTCGCAGGACTTTTCTGTTGTGAAACTCGCTAATTTCATTGATCGCTTTGTCCCAAGCATTCGTACAGAGTGCCTGTAAGCAGTGGAAAATGTTGTCCTTTCGTACTGTACGTACCTCCTCGATGCGTAATGATGCCCTAAGGATCAAGCATTTGGCTGCTATATCTTACGGTATATTTCACTTCGTGCGTGTGATTGTGATTTTGTGCGTGTGTGGCTGTACATTTTTCAAATAAATAATAGTGACTTGTTGATGGTTTTCTCCCAAGTTGCCATTTCTGTCCAGCCTCTCGTTGGAGAAGTTACTATTCCATTTCTATCAGTGGGATGGTAGTCACTTGGAGCAGCACATAAATACAGTAGATGACTACAAGGATGATGTCAGTTGGAAGTGCTTTCTCATCAAATCTCAAAGTACAGTAAAATAATATTTGCAAACCTTTAATTAACCCATGCTAGTGTCCAATGAAAGGAAATAATTCACAAGACTTTTATTGACATTACAAATGTTTGAAACATTCGAGTTACCCCTTTTGCAGTCTGTGCAATAACATTTTCGTTAGTAAAAAAATGTGCTAAATGAAAAAGTCAAAACTGAACTGTGAACCGAAATTAACCCAAATATTAACCAAACATATCGTCGTATCCTGGTGGTGGAAGGTGATCCGGATTTGGGCCTGCAAACCTGTTTCGATCAGGGCGTGGGTGGTCGAAATCGGGGGGTCCAAATGGATCGAATCTGGCACCAGGTGGAACTGCTCCTCTGAAAAAAAAATCAGCCAAATTCAGCTATTTGTTTCCAAAACAAAATTGAAGTTTTTCAGAAACTAGGAAATCTTACCTGGGCAATCCAAATCTTGGACCTTCCTGCCGAAAGGGTCTGATCAGGCGTCTCGGATCCATCAGCATGCCTGTGGCCGTGTCCCTGCCCAAAGGGTCCAAATCTCCACGGCCAATGGCCAGGGGGTCATCATCATAATCCCTAAGTTAAGTGACAAGCTCTGTTTTAATATTTCAAAGTTTTATAAATATCAGCTGTTGAGAGGATCTAATGCACTGTGTACCGGCGAGGAGTAGCCACGCTTAACGGGTCGACATAATCTGGTAGCGATCTCGAAGGTCTGTCTTCGGACTGTCGATCTCTTTGCCTGTATTAAAGACATGAGACATTGTGCAAAACGTCATGGATATATTTGCCATGATTCTTGGCTTCATGTTCATAGAAGTTCACAACATAAGTTCGGCCTAAGACATTTTGCTTATTAAAGTGCAGATTATAACCGCAATGTCATGATGGGCAAATGTAGTTTTTATATGGTGAAATGAAACAAACTGCAAAGGTGAAATTTGTAAACAAGAACACGAAGGTCATAGAGCTATTCAATTTGACCTGAGATCTTGTGTACGTTCGGATGGATTTGGATTGCGCTGCGTTAGGTTGCTCGTAATGAGGTCGTGCAGGGCCTTGGGATCTTTATAAGTTCTGCGAAAAAAGATTAGCCATTTTCAGTTAGCGAGATGGGGAAATCAAAGCTCGGCAGTTATCGATATTACCCGAAATTTGTTATGTCGTCGTTGATGTGACTGTCTACGTTTATCGATGCGGCTTTCACGGATTCATCCGAGGAATTCTACACGAAATTATTAGGTAAAGCAGTGCATTGTCGAGTATCCGCAATGCGTTTCAACAGAAAATATATGGTAAAGAGAAAAATTCAGTAAAATTGCTGTGGATTATTTCTTCCGGAACAACACAAATACGTGATCTTGAATAAACGTACCAGAAAATTGACTATCAACGAATTGTCAACTTTGACAATTTTAAGCACGTACACTGTGGCTGTGTCATTTCCCAGCACGTATTTTAAAGTGTAAAGCTCTTTACTGCGGTTCCAACTGATAGGAAGAAGTTCGGTTGGTGAAATCCTAGCCTACAATTTCAGGATGGGTACCATTCAGTGACATTGTTTATCTTTTATTGAATATTTATAGACTGTTAATAAGTTGGTTATTATAGCACCTCATCGCCTTCCCCAACGCAACGAAATCCTGCCAGGATCAGGCCCCAATGAATAGCAGCGACAATGACGTCCGCTTTCGACTGAACCTCAATAGTCGAGAACAATGCTTCCAAACCTATAAAACCCGACATCTTTATGAAATTCGATTAAAATCTGTACTTCGAATCAAAGTTTTATCCTTCAAAATGCGCGTTCATTCTACAATCAAGAGTTCCAAATCAGCTGTTGCATGAATGCTTCGTAAATGCAGATTCTTGGACTAGAGACGTTCGGTAATGCAGATTCTCACACCATTGTCAACCGGAAGCCGCCATGTTGTACCCGACGTCATCGATCATATGGCTGTGACGTCATACCTTTGTTTTCATTCGTCAAATTCCAATATATTGCGAAAAAGCTGTTCGGTGTGGGTCTCAGTTGTTGAAAATCCTACTACGTCTCGAATATTTCAATAATCGCCTCGCAAATCCGTAAGAAATCAGCGAAATGGGTGCTGTTCTAGGAGCAGCTTCGGTTAGTAACGAAAACCCGGTTTAATTATTTCAAAATCTGACCTCAAAACACCTGTTAGGCTTACGAATAACGTTAGGCCTAATAAGTGGTATTTGGATTAATTCTGATTCTTTATCCACGATTTTTTTTACAGTTGGCCTGCTGCTGCGGAAGCGCAGCATGTAGCCTGTGCTGCGCAGCTTGCCCTACGTGCAAGAATTCCACCTCAACACGTATCATGTACGCTATTATGCTGCTTCTTGTCACTGTCACTGCTTGCATAATGCTCAGCCCTGGACTGCATGATAATCTACAAAAGGTAATTATTCGTCTAATCATTAAAGCAAGTTAGATTTGCAGTATCGAAATGTCAGCGTCAGTTTCGTAACTCCGAATCCAAAAAAATGAGCGTCTCTTCAGCATTTAGAGGTCAGACAGCCAGGTTATGACCTTATATGCCTGCCAAAAATACCCTGCAGAAAAACTTCAATAACTGATGTAGCTAAGCCGCAATTATACTGAAGTTATTTCTGGAATGCCACGAAATAATCTAACTGCAATTATAGGTTGACTGCGCAGCAACGTTACCTTTCATCCTTCACTGTTTCTGAGATTTTTTGAAAATTAAAAACATACGAATGCTTTTAATACTTTTATATAGTGTTCAAATAATTGTTATAAAGATTCTTACATTATTTAAAACATTATTTTGATCCATGTTCAAGCCAGCCCTTATTCCATTTTCATTCAGCAGCTTTCATAATTGAAGGCAAAGGTTGTTGTGTAAATTTCATCATTTTTGTCTTCGTTAGGTTCCCTTTTGCAGTTCCACGTTGGGCGTCTCGGTGGAGTGTGACAAGGCAGTGGGATACGAAGCCGTTTACAGAATCTGCTTCGCGTTGACTTGCTTTTTCGCCACGTTCGCTTTGCTCATGATTGGAGTGAAATCATCGAACGATTTTCGAGCCGGAATCCAAAACGGATTCTGGGCTATTAAATACCTGATATTGATCGGAGCCATGGTCGGAACCTTTTTCATCACAGGACAAGAATTTGCCGATGGTACATACTAGCACTATATTATTTTCAAAAAATTTCGACTGTAGGATACCCTTAATTACCAATATTTGTAAATGTACAATTTATTTGTGTAAAAGCTAGTTCAAATCCATCACTTCTGATCTTCTATCTCCAAAACGTGATCCTACCTAATCAAGATTCGTTTTTTTATTCTGCTTGCAGTATGGATGTATTTTGGCATGATCGGCGGATTTCTGTTCATCTTGATACAGCTGGTTCTCATCATCGATTTCGCCCATAGTTGGGCCGAAAGTTGGGTCGCAAAATATGAAGAAACCGAATCGAAAGGATGGTATTTTGGTATGCTAGTTCATTTTCAAATTAGTGTGTATTTCTCATTGAAAAAAATTTTATTTGTAGCTAATCTGTTTATGCATTTGTTTTCAGCATTGCTCTTCTTCACCTTTCTCAACTACTGCTTATCGATTGCTGCAGTGGTTTTGTTTTATGTTTATTATACGGCAGTACGTATTTAAATTTTTGTTTAATTTTCCAATATGATTGATGGTTTACTCCTTATCTAAAGCCTTTGTTTTCCAGGGCGACGACTGTGGCATTCACAAGTTTTTCATCAGTTTCAACCTCATTTTGTGCGGTCTGATTTCCATATTTTCTGTGCTGCCAAAAGTTCAAGAAGGTAACTGAAATGTCACACACGTTTGACATGTATTTTGTACACAATATACTACAGTTGCAAGGTTACATAGGTAGAATGTTCTAGTATTATGTCAGCAAAAAATCAAGAAAGTCGTGATAAGCAAAAGCACAACAAATGTCCCATTAGCACTGTAGCTTTTTTGCAAATTTAGCCATCTAAAACATATCAATCTTTTGTAGCTCAACCAAGATCTGGTTTGCTACAGGCATCTGCGGTGACGCTCTACACAATGTATTTGACGTGGTCAGCAATGAGCAACCAACCAAGTAAGGCAGTTTCTCTTGTTAATGCACGTTTATTCATTCAAGTGTCATTGTAACTTTTTAATTCATTGCTTTGATTTGCAGACATGACTTGTAAGCCGAACTTTGGAGAGATCATAACAGGAAATACAGGAGAAACCGACAAAAACCCAACGGGTGTGGATGCAGCCAGCATTGTCGGCCTCATAATTTGGTTTTGTTGCGTGTTGTACTCGAGGTAATATTTAGCATGTCAGTCTTTCTAGTTTTTTGAAAAAAATTGGCTACGATATTCCTTTTACAGTAACGTAAAGGAATATCCAGCATTCGTTTCGGAAAAATTGAATTGCGTAACCCCAGTTTGGTAAACTGATCTGATTAACATTATTTAATATTTCCACAGCATTCGAACTGCGTCGAACACTCAGATGAGCAAACTTACGATGTCGGAGAAAATATTGATTAAGGATGATGGGTCAAACGGAGGTACAGCATTATTTCCCTTGTATTATGTCACATTTGTAACGCCTTTACATTAGAAGCTTCGTATCTCGTTACATGTATCATATTGTGCGTATCTACGTTGGTCCAATTCTTGTCGGTGCACGCGGTTTTTGTCATAGGAGCTTAGTGTTCTTATGTGGTCCAAAAAGTGGATTTTCGTGCTTTTTTTGGTCTAGTTACTTGTGGTTCTACCCTATATGGTGTCGATGAGGTTTGAATTCATGAATTCTCTTAGCCAAAGTGGGAAAAACACTCAGATTCATTTTCTCTAACCTACAGAAAAGGAAGCTGCTTCGTACATGGCCAATGTAGGTACGCCCGATATTGGAGTTAACGACGAGATGAGAGGAAATTGATTTATGAACGTTCAGAAGATAATTGCACGCAGAGTAATTAGTGTTTTCGTATTGGCCGAAAACGCATTTATAGTCCATTTTGTTTCCTAATAGCTGGTGGCGATGAAGAAACTGGGGACAGCAAAGTGTGGGATAACGAAGACACCGAAGTGGCATACAGCTGGAGCTTTTTCCATCTCATGTTCGCACTGGCCACTCTCTACGTCATGATGACACTCACCAATTGGTACAAGTAAGTAGTGAGCGTTAGAAAGAATTGATCAGTATATGCAACACACATTTTGTTGTTTAATCACTGAACATTATCATTTTTGATTTGCCATAGGCCAAACAGTGCAAGCATAACATCGATGAGCGAGAATAGCGCCTCGATGTGGGTGAAAATCATCTCGAGCTGGTTGTGTTTAGTCATCTACTTGTGGACGCTCGTTGCCCCCCTCATCCTCCGTGACCGAGACTTCAGCTAAGTCTTTCGATTTGACGCAACAAGGTACACAAAAACACATCCGTTGCAGACCACAGAATCACTTTTTGTTATTGGCTTATCGTCTCTTCGTTTTTAATTAGCGCTGCAAATCCCCTAAATTAGGTGAGAAATACTTAATCGTCACTTTTCTAGTCTGAAATCGAAATGTGAATGCGAGGCTATTTACGCTTCCCGAGTACAGTGCCCTGGATTTTATATTGATGTTGTGATCACTCTGGAAAGCATTATCCAAAGGCGGTCCTTTAGGCATACGTTTACCCAAAGTTGAGTGATTCTGCATTCTCATTTTCAAAAACGTGTCACCTGTGGCATTCCTTGAATTATTGATATTTTAAATTATAATGCAATTTTTAATAGCAACGTGGGCTAAAATCTTTCGTTTGTTTTGTAGTTTTCCAAAACAGTTTTGCCTACAGTGATCCCGTCATTATTGGTATTTTCTTAAAAAAAATTCATAAAGTTCACTGATGTAGGCTACATTATTGATCTATTTTTCAACAAATGAGCCCCAAGTATGCCCTCGACATTAATGGTCCCAGTTTTAATATATATTTTAAAGCAAATGCACATAAAATCCATTATTTTTGGAGGCGTATTTCAAAGTTATTCGTCTACTGGCTTCCTACTGCTACATTCTATTCTGTTCGTTATACCACAAGCAGCACCAGGGGTGCCATGTTGTGGGGGTGGGGTCAATATACCGTACCTCTATTACTGTATATTTCATTAAGCCCGATACAAGGATTAGTTTTTTTTTATAGAAATAGCTGTTAAAACCCACCATTTTTCATAGAAATTTGTTCAGGCCAAAGGGCATTGCGATAATAAGGTAGGGAGACAACTATTTAATCCGTTTAATGACGTTATGGCAAACTCCAAGAATTAAAAACTTGAAACTACATAATTTTGCTACATGGTTCACATACAGGAAGTAAGTTCCCCTGCATATTTCGTAAACTCTAGTTTTTAAAACTTTAATTTATACTTCGTCAATCAGCACCACACAAATTCATTAACTAAACGTTTTTTGGAGAATAAATTACCAGCTATGAATTGGTGTCTCTTAAATGTTGCATAACTGTAAATATAATTACAAATGCTGATGCATGCGTTACCTTACTAGCTGTTTATTTTATGAAGAATTGTTCTTTATTAATTCATCATATCCAGAGCTTCATAGCAATTTAGAGGAACAGAGTCAGAAATTAGGTTTTGATGTTTTTTAGTCTTGCAGATAATGCAAAAGTTTTTTTTATTTCAGCCATTTGAACAATAATCCGGATAGATAGTGAACTGTTTATTCAAAAATTCTGCTTATATTAATTTGACAGCTTACGACGTATTTAATTAATCGTCTAAGCGCCAAAAGTCCTGCTAAACCAGATTAATTTAATTCATTTGCAATTTTCTGTCAACACCAATTCTTCTATTTAAATGCATTGCTGAATGTTATTCAATCAGATTTAGCTGAACGTGTGTAGTTTCAATTTAACTATGATATCTATGTAAATGCAAAAAGCTTGTTCCAATTTCCCTCAAATCTATGAATTCATAGAAATCTGGTGAGGATTATCATAATTCACCATCGCTGGATTCAACTTCAATGTGGAACTCACTTTCGAGACCTATCCACAAAATGCAGGCTTTTTCACAAGGTTTAGTTGCGTGTAATATTTGTTATGTATTTTATATTAAATAACGTTAAGTCCAAAGTAGATTTATCGATATTTTACACGCGTTGAAATACTTACTGAGAAACTAATACAAAATCTAAAGGGTCATCGTGCTCAAGAACTTAAATGCTCACGGGACATTTTAAATCGGATTTACAGTCATTAATTTTTTTTAAACTCCCAGATATTTTTTGACCTATGCCAATATCTGAAATTTTGTCACGTATGAGCAGGAGGTAATGGAGACTGGGAGCCTCTAGGACATGCTCATGAGGTGGTCCCAAGCAGAAAAAGGTACTCCTGGATAGCCATGGAAAGGTTTTAGAGGTAAGATGAAATTGGTTAATTGTTAATATTAAGGGTGCCTTGGATTTCCTTTTTTGCAAATCTCAGAAGGGCACTGGTTTAACTAAATTTATTTTCTGGGTGTATACAAACTTGTGCGTGTCTGATTCCCTAAGCGTGCCCCAAATCAGTACATCGAAAATAGTCTAAAGGCTAAAAACTAAATTTAATTGTTCATTCAGATGATTATAAATTACACAATGGCCCCTCAAAATATGGCGACATCATTGTAACGTTCTTTACAGATTTTCAAAAAAAAGGTTAACGAAACGAAGCTAGCGTGCGTTAGTAAACTGAACGACTCGGCAGGACCAGTTGAGTGTAACTGTTGAGTATCCCAGTTCATCATGGACCATGCAACCACTGATTTGAACTGACATTGTTAACGTTCGTGACATTGTTGTTGTCTTTGTCCCGGAAGAGTGGAGTCTTCACGATCATGGAACAAACGTAGCCTTTATGCTCCGTCGATTGGACCAGAAGCCGTTGACGTCGACAACCATATGTCGTATGGAAACGTTAGGTGAACCATCGCAGCGAAATCCGAATTCTCGCAAGTACGGCTTTTCGAAGATTGAAGACAGAAACCGTGGCATTCAGAAAGTCCCCGAGATGCGTGTGGCTGATCTTACGTCCCCTCCACATCCATCCCGCATTCCTGCGGCTCAGATTCGCTATCCTCTGCTGCATCAGCAAACTTCACCTCGACTGAGTAGTTGTGATCGTCATAGTTGGAGAAGAGGCCACAGGTACCATTATCGAGGTTCATGGGTGATGAGCCATGGTCGTGGTTCTTGGGTGGAGAGCTATGGACGTTGTTCTTCGGTGGCGAGCCGTGGTCGCTACTGCTGCGGTCGTCACTGTCAGCGCCACTGCTTTCAGCAGGTGGTTTCAGCTGGATCACCTTTGTCCGCAAGACCTTCTGGTACCCGCGGTCGGGTTGCAGCGGCAGCAGCTCCTTCCTGGCCTTGCAGTCGGGTTTGGGGTAGGAGCCGGAGCGGGTTACCAGTGCGGACTCTGTGTTGGAGCGTCGGTAAGGGCTCGTATCGAACGTCCGTGGCGACAGCCGCGTGGAAATGTTGAAGCTGGCTGGCGGCGCGCCCATGCGCTTCGTCGTTGCTGTAGAATCCATGGCCTTATCTAAGTCTTCGCAAGAACTCCAACTGTCAGATAATCTCTTTGACCGTGTATCGCTGCCCCTGTCGGACCCGGGCTTGTTCGTAGTTTTGTCCACCGAGACCACCAGCTTGAAGTCGCCGTTCACCACGTTCTTCTCCACCTCGTCCGCAGGCAAATCCACCACGAACGAGTCCAGCTGCGTGTGTTGCCGCCGCTTGGTGATGTGCATGCGCTTGACGTGGCTGCGGCAGTCAGAACGGCTGTAGGACTGGTAGTTGCAGTGCTTGCACTTGAAGCGATTCCAGCCGATGTGGGCTGCTGCGTGGCGTCGTAGGTTGGATATGTTCATGAACGTCTTGCGGCAGTGGATGCAAGACAGCTTCGCCATGTCGATAATTTCTAGGATCTTCTTCTCGACTGCTGGCGGCGCCTTGTTCACATGCTCGCCTTTGTTCGCTGGAACTGTGGCAGTGAGTGTGTTGACCCGCGAGCTGTCCACAAAGTCACCCGCATCTTTTTTCTTGACCGCCCGCCGCGGTCGCTCGTTGACCTGCTCCTTGGCCGCGGCCCTGGTGTCGCCACCGCCGCTCCTGGATCGTGGCAAGGGCCGGTGGTTGGCCACGGTGCATCTCCTCGCATGGGATTCCAGAGTCCGCTTGTCCGTGAAGATCTTCTCGCATTTCAAGCACCTGTGAATGGCCATGCTCTTGGTGAGCCGCACTGAAGAGGCCTGCACCGGAGACCGCTCTGTGCGCTCATTGTTGTTCGGCTCGTCTTCTTGGTCCGAGTTGCCACCACCCGCTGTCAGCCGCAGCTGCGCAGACTTCTGGATCTTGCTGCGCAGTCGTCCCACCTGCTCCTTGGACTTCTTGTGCACGGACATCAAGTGGCGGTTGACGCCGTAGACCTGCGAAAAGCGCGACTTGCAGTATGGGCAGTGGAAGTAGATGCGGCGTTTGGCGTGGATTGTCTTCACGTGGAAGCTCATGGACTTGGTGGAGGAGAACTGCGAGCCGCACTTGCAGCATGTGTACATCTTCGCTCCGCCGGAGGACTCCGACGATGACCCCAAGCTGGCTGGTGGCGTCTTGTGCCTCTGGGGGTGCTGCTGATTGGTGCCTTTGACAGTGGGCTTTTCGACAATGGGCGGCACCACGACATGGTTCGGTTTGTCCACGACCACGGGATTCGCAGATTTGACGTCGACTTTGGCCACGGCTGGCAGCACGGTCTGGGGCACGTTTGGCAGAATGGTCTGCACAACGGCCACTGCACTGTCCTCGATCTGCTCCAGTTTGATGGCGACTTGGGTGCGATTCGCGTTGCGGTTTTCCACGTGCCTGGCACATTTCGAGTGGAAATCGTCTCCGAGAGCATCAGGCGGGAATATGGTTTTCTGCTTGCGTTTCTCCTTACTATTCGAAGCCTGGAAAATCTTGGCCGGAGATGGGATCACTTCCTGCTGGACGCTCTTCTCTGCTTCGGCATCGGGCTCGTCACACATGGTGTCATCGTTGACGGCCGTGCCGCTGTCAGGGCTCTCCGGCTGCACGATGACGGTCTCCTGCTCAATGTCGTCTTGCGAGAACAGCATCATCGATTCGCAACAATGCAGTGTGCAGTAGACGCGTTTATGGGCCAGGAAGTTGGCTAGGCTGCGGTGGAGGCTCTTGCACATCCGGCACTCGTAGATCAGATCGCATTCGTTCAGGAGGAGATCGCGAACCTAGGGGAGACAAGAAAACACAAAAGTTTTGTTGTTGGATGCATGGAATGCAAGATGGCGCTAAGATCTTACGGGATTTACTGCATGTTAACAAAGCCCCGCCAAAAGACTCACCTCTGCAGTTCCATTCCGGATACTTTGCAAAACGTGATGCGCGCCGGACAGTCCGACGTTGATCGGCTTGATGAGCAGCGAGTGATCCTCCATGGACTGAGGTGGATCAGACGTCTTAGGACACTTGGTCTGCGCCATTTCGGATGGACCTGGAAAAACCACAGTGGATTTAATAGACAGATTTTTAGCAGGTTGACCTTTGTTTATGTTTACGGAAATGAAATGTCGGCACTTTTTCACCGATGCCGAAGCTTGGATCTTGCCGATTTTGGAGTAAATAAGCCACTGAAAATTCGACGAAAGTGACTTTTCAGAAAAGTGGCCTATTCGAGCCGAAAGTGGCCCGTGACCAGCTTGGTGGGATCCAATTCACTTTCGGGATTTTAGGTCTGGGAAATGCGTCTTAAAATGCGTTATGACTTGGGTCCTTCCTGCTCGATAGCCATCTTCCTGTTAGCCAATCCCCTCTCTTCTACACCAGGGGGTTAAAATGGTTCGTTACTTCCCTCCCAAATCTAACGTGACCGATCCATTGTCATTTCGAGTGTCGCTAAAAGTCCTATACGAACAGCTTTACGTTGACGCCACATTTGGCCCCTGAGGCGCTTTTCGACCTTTGATCCTTCAACCGTGCCTAGACGGTGGACCATGGCAAGCTGAAACAGGGACCAAAAATTGAGGACGAATGGCCACGAAGAGGGGGCGCCTCCCGCCCTAACTGGCAAGGCAAACACGCCGCGTTAGAGCACCAAAATCCCCCAGCTGGGGCCGTCCGAAGTTGCGATCAGAAGCCCTAAACAAGCCCCTGCACAGTGAGATTTCGGAAGGGGTGAATATCATGAAGGAGGCCACGGGGACAACGGCGAGGATGATGGCTGCGCCTCCAGAGCACCATCGGATTTTGGGCGGATCTTGGACCCTAGGGCCCTTTGGTCCTAACCTTAAGTCCACGTTGGACACGTCGCTTACCTTGTCAAAGTCACTCAGCGCCTTGCTGGATTCGATTCGACGCTCTTGGGAACCACGAAGACCGCTCCGAATCACAATCCCAAAGTCGCAAATTTGGCAACAGCCACACTCTGGATTAGTCCCTATGGCGGCGTCCAGGTGACGCAATCGTCGGTTTCTCAGCGACACTGGCGGTGCTGCGGTAGGCCCGAGATGGCGCCCACAAGTCCTGCCGCACTCTAAAGAAGAGCGGTTTGGAAAAGCAAGAAGTGGCAGTAACTTCGATAGGCCTTAGAGGAGATGCCAGTTTTAGTGTTTTGACGTTGGGAACTTGGGGCCGCAATGTAAGAAGCCATTCCAGTCGAAATTTCGCTCTTTGCGGGCGTGTTCCGATTACTCTTGCTAGGTGCGACAAGATGGCGGCCGCAAAAATGTAACTTCCGATGCGAAATTTCCCCGCTAACTGACGCTGTCTGGTACCGAAATGTACTACGCGCGAAACGAAATTTGCAACTCAACGAATGCCAGTTTCAATGAAATTTCCGTCCGTTAAGGTAAGAATACGTGAAAAATCAACTATTTACCTGCAATTTCGGTGCAACCCAATTATACAAAAATGATGTGAATTTGGATAGAATTCAAATTTGACCGCCATTTTCGAGACGGCAGCGGCATCTGTGGCAATTTACTGGCCTTGGGGCTCCCGTAGAAATTTGATAATTCATTCACAATCAAGCGTTCAAAATGATCTGTGGTTTTATTACACCTTGTCGATAAGTTTTCCTAAGCTTACGGAAGTTAACCCTTCTTTTACTTTCGCTAAATAAACAGTTGGACTATCAACCAACTCAAAGCTTATTTTATGAGTGATCCTGTTGCTCATTAGTAGCATAGATGGCGCTGTCATTATCTTGACCATTAAAGGCCCTACGTGACCATTCTCGACTTGACCCCTGACCCCCTATCATGCACAGACGGGTCACGAATTCCGTGTCTCGCATCGACATCGATCGGTACCGATGTACGCCAATACAGTAAGTGACAATAATCACTTGTATAATCACTCACTAATCACGAGATCGTTTTTCCGCATTTTTCGCGACTTTCACGTCTCGCCATATGCCTCAACCACAAATCGAATTCCAGGCCATGTCTTGTGTTTGCTGACCTTGAAAATTTTTCAAAATCATTAACAGATTTTGCATAGCTGTGTGTTGGTTAGCACAAAAATCAAGATATGAGAAGCAATTTTGTGGAAATGTAGTATTTTCAAACGTCTTTATGTAAATTTTAACCCATGCTTTTCTTCTTTTCAGCTCAATGTGCCATCAATATGTTCTCTACTACAACAATACATCCAATCTAGATTGGATGCTGCTCTGGTTACTGGTTTTTGGTCGCCCAGACCTGTCCTGTTTTGGTATTCTTGTTCGGTTGTGCATCGGGCACAAGTCTTAATTGTTTCCTATCATGTTCCACATTGGCCATTGGTGGTCATATTTCTCGTTTTTGGGCTAAGTGGCACGTACCTGAAAAAACCAGTTCTGATCTGGTTTTCGTTAGCTTTGTGGTCTGTCATCTGTTGATGTGTTGTCCTCTTTCACGGGCGAAGAGTTCATATCATACAATGTATGGGTATATCCCAACTGTTACCAAAGATATGCTACCAAAGTGGGGGATGAAATCTGCCCAATTTATTGTGCGGTTCCCAACTCGACATCTTGATGGACACCAGCATTATCACTAAATTATAAAAGCGTGCATTCAGAATTCTTACATCTGATGGCGTACAAAATGGGACTAGCTCTTATGGATTTGAATGGCTCGGAGATCTCGGTTTTTGCTTGCTCGTGATAGAATCTTAAGTGTTTCCTATTGGGGAGTTCAAAATGTTACAGATTGTCTAGCTAAGCATGGTTCGTGCTTAGCTAACACTGTTCTGGACCGATCCGACACTCTCCGTGATGCCTTTAGATGGGCCATGGATTCATTGATGGGTAAAATATGAATGCATAGAGCTTTGTATAAGACCAGTTTGTAACAGTCTATGATAGCCTTCTTACTGAGTTGTGCCCATGTATTGTTTGAGTGATATGTGTGACCTCTTCGGAGGTGCTGTTTTTCTGTTTGGAAGGGCCTGCAGCTGCATGCATCTAGGACATTGTCCAAGATCACTTCATAGATTTGGGATAGGCTCTCAGACGTGAGCCCCATCAGTATGTCAGTATGCGTGACCACCTTAATTGGGAGGCAGTTATGTTTTATTGTGCTTTATGTCAATCCGAGTCTGTTGACTCGGATGGTGAAACAGTGCGCTATCTTGCCTTTTACTAATATCGCGTGTTCATGAATGAAGACTGAAGACAGAAGACTGCGCTGGAAACCAGGAATTAAAGTTTTTAATTTTTAACTGTTATTGAGTTTTTACCTTTTATACTTTTGCCTTTTGGTTTTTCTAATTTTGTTTTTTGAAATCTGGCCAGGTGGGACCGGAGCGATGCATCCAAGGCAACCAGAGGACTGCACCACCGAAAGCGAGGAGATGAATCCGTGGACCAAGGACAGCAGCAACAAGCAGAAGACTAAGATGATCCTGAAATTGGGCAGGATATATTTTCAACAGCCATTAATACAACTAAGACAGGTCCATCACCATTTTTATCTGGAACTGTTTTTTTTCATGTATTAGAAGATACATCCGAAGACCAAAGATAGCGGCAGTAACTGGGAGACAATCGAAAATGACCCGACTGGTGGTATGTATATACAAAATTTTCAACAGCCATGAATCCTCCAAAGACCAACCCATGCAAATTTTATTTTAATCCTATTTTGTCATATTTGAAGGTCAGAAGATGGACCCTTGGACCATGGACGGCAACAGCATCCCTCAGCCAAAGATGACCCGGAAGGTGGATGGTTAAATTTTCAACAGCCAGAAATTCTACCCTGTCCATTTTGCCTCAACCATTTTTCTCTATTTGAAGGCAAGAAGATGGATCCTGGGGACCATGGACAGCTGCAGCGGTCCACAGCCAAAGATGACCCAGAAGGTGACAATCAAATATCTACTAAAATTTTCAACATATGTATGAATTAAGCCCATGTCACTTCAAACTGGTTTTATCTATTTGAAGGCCAGAAGGTGGATCCTGGGGACCATGGAAGGCGACAATCTAGTATCTTTCAAAATTTTCAATATGTGCTTGAATTAGGCTCATGTCACCTCAGACTTATTTTCTATTTGAAGGCGAGAGAATGGATCCTGGGGACCATGGACAGCTGCAGCGGTCCATAGCCGAAGATGACCTGGAAGGTGACAACCAGTAACTATTATAATTTTCAACATATGCATGAATTAGGCTCATGTCACCTCAAACCGGTTTTATCTATTAGAAGGCGAGGCAATTAATCCTGAGGACAATGGGAGGCAGCAGTAACCGTATGCCGAAGATGACCCAGAAGGTGCCAATCTAGTATTTTCCAAAATTTTCAAGATGTACGTGAATTAGGCCAATGTCACCTCAGACTGGTTTTCTCTATTTGAAGGTGAGAAGATGGATCCTAGCGACCATGGAGGGCAGCAGCATCTCTAAGCCAAAGATGGCCCTGAAGGTGGACGTGAATTTTTCAGCAGCCAGAAATTCATCCCCTAACCATTTTACCTCAAACCATTTTTCTCTATTTGAAGGCGAGAAGATGAATCCTTGAGACCATGACAGCTGCACCGGCCGAAGATGACCGGGAAGATGTCAACCGAGTAACTACTAAAATTCTCAACATATGCATGAATTAGGCCCATGTCACCTTAAACCGGTTTTATCTATTTGAAGGCGACATGATGGATCCTAAGGACTATGGGAGGCAGCAGCGACCTTAACCTGAAGATGACCCAGAAGGTGCCAATCTAGTATCTTCCAAAATTTTCAAGATGTGCGTCACCTCAAATCGATTTTCTCTGTTTGAAGGAGAGAAGATGGAGCTGGGAACCACAGTCCCAAGGACGGACCATGGACCTGGGGGTCGGGGGACGGACAACGGAGCTGCGGACCCGAGGATGGACCACGGACCTGATCGAGGACCCCAAGACGATCGATGATGTCTGCAAGGTGGTTCGTAACCAACCTTTCTTTATTTCTCTTGAATGTGCATGCTATAGGTGGGCCCGAAGATACAGCCGACGCAGCCAGAGAACCTGGGACCGTGCACCATCGATTTCCTCTCCCACACCTTTTAACACAAACACTGCTATATCGTCGTTGACGATATAGCCCCCTCGCCCCAATGCCGCCTTTTCAAATCGGGCTAGCGAAAAGGCCACGTTCCGAAATCGAGCTAGGCGCCAGTTCGATTTCGCAATCCGTGCCTGGGGCCACTTTTCTTTCATTTAATTCCCTGGCATTGGGTAGGGGGCCCCTCCGACGGACTGCCACCTTGGCGTGGTGGAGGGGCTTACGTGCCCTTGGCCCGAAAGGGCCGGACCAAGAGCAGTCCATCTAATCATGTGTTCGTTTTTTTCCTGTAAGCGTTTCTTAGCGTTGGGATCTGCCTAACTGATGTCAATTTACGCTAGTTCCTTGGCGTTTAAATTTAACTAAAAATTTGTGTAAATTTCCCCCTCGTCAAATGACGCTTTGTAGGACTCCCAACATGGCCGCTGTCGGCATCAGGTACGAATGTCGGCTGGCGGCTGTAGGCGCGCGCGAATTCTAACTTCATATGTAGGCGTGTGACCCGATGCGATTCCTCTGATTTCAATTCCCGAATATTACGCCTGGAGCTCTCGCGTAATTAAACAGAAGTAATTTTCATTGAAAAGGTGTCACATTTTCATTGTTTTCATAGTTGGGGTCGGACGAGTGGCAATGCATTTATCGGACGCTGGGCTATTTTTGGGTGGCGGTTCTGCGGAATTTGTCGTCTCCATCTGGCAACCCTGGTCGTTAACTCGTTTTGGAGCCTGAGGTTAGGAAGGCGTGAGCGAACTGAATTTTATCGAAATGAAAGCGTGTGACAGCTGACTACTAATTCAAAACAAAAATAGGACTTTTCCTAGCGCGTGTGTTCGTTGCTTTATGACAGTTAGTAGTTATTTCGTCGCGTTTTTATCAGACATTTTGGCCATCGTACTATTCGCCATCAAACAACTTATCGTGAGGGTGAGTGTCGTAACCGTACCATTTCATTCCTTTATTTTCCTGGTTTTCGACGCGTTGCTATTCCCTAATGATATCTTGATGTTAAACATATTCGTCGCGATATAGCGAAACTGGAGAAAACAATAACTTGACCTTTGCGTCGCGAATTAGGTCAAAATGCCGATTTCAACTTATGTCGATCGATCTACTCGTTCTCACCCCCTCTATTGGCTTCTGGTCCCTTTTGATCATTAGTGATTTGGTTCATAAAGTAACTAACCTTTGCACTAATGTTGCATTGCACCGTGATCCAGCAGAGATAAGTTTCAATAAAACTGCACTAGCAATGCAGAAAACATAGTTTTTCTTTTGGTTCGTTTGAATTCCCTGCCTTTTGCATTGACCACACTGTTCTCACGATGTAGAATAGTTCTTACTAACTTACTAGCCTTTATGTTCGAAGATCAGTCAATTCAATTCAACTCATTACCCTACTGTCAGTAATTTAATGCCATGTGGTAGGGGGGTGTAGTCCATCAACCCAAATTAAGATTCGGTGGGTACCACTAAGATATTATTGTCAAATTGAATTTCTTGAAGCACTATCCATCCTTTGGAAGAGAATTCCAACGTCGAATGGCATGCGGAAAGTAAGACCAATAGTAAGAATCCGTATGGGCATGCAATTCCATAAGCGGATTGGCATGACAAGTTCTACCACCTCGGTGGTTTCGTTTAAATTCTGTGCACTCCCAATTTATTTTCTGATTGAAATTTTACAATATATAGCTGTAGGTGAAAAATCTCAATTGGATTGGTGGTAGGCTATGGTCAATGCAAGAACAAACTTACACTTGTTATGACAAATAATCAGCATTTTTTGATTAAATTTCTAGAAAATTGTGATTCGCACATTCAATTCCGTACATGTGTCATTAAAGCTGTTATCACTTTAGATTGTACAAAAAATTAGCTTCCAGGTGGTGATAGAGAGAGCATTCTTGTTGAATTGGCAATCACAGCGATGGCAGTGACGTCTGGCATAGCTTCATTCAAGCTCAGTGATTTCAATGATATCAAGGTTGTCGGTTTTTGGCCATCGTACTTGGACTCGGTTTGGTTTTCAAGATTTTCTAAATGGTTTGGTCAGCTCTTATGCAGTTTTCAGTTTTGGTGATCCAGTATTAAACAGCGTTGTTACCTCTGGTTGTGGGCTCTGCACTGGTAAGAAAGTTGAACTAGGCAGAAAGCTTGTTTAGTAGACTTCAGTAATTGCATCTTGGCAAGGGCCTGTTCTGGGTAACCAAGTGATGAAACCATCATAGGCCTATATTGAGTTTTTCAATTTTCGCAGCTGTGTTTGTAGACTGTCAAAATCATTGTCAATATGCAGCCATTATAATCAGTCAGTAACCTCACTGATAGTTTGACATAGACAATGCACCATCATTGCCATGATCGATGCGCTGCAGTTCACTACTTTTGGGATGACACATTGGGCCAAAAATGCAGTTATATTAAGAATGATTTGTCTTGTACTTGAAATCTCCAGCAAATCTCTAATTCTTAAAACTTTGTGTTGCAATTAGATTAGATCATAAAATCAAGCTGCTGCCTTTTCTTCGAGCACCTGAAGCAGACTGGCTAATTGAAATTCACGAAGGTGTCTACCAAGAAAACTGAAAGCAGAAAACTAATTAGTCCTTGATAAAACTGCGACCTTTTTAAAGGTTTTTTGGCCCCAAGGGGTTTGTTAATTCTTTGTTCGGCTAGTTGAGCGTTTTTGACAGTGACCTTGGTAAGGCCGGACAAGTTTTGCCTCGTAATTTTTGTTCTTTTTCTTATTCCTCCTGCATGGGTGGTGGTGCTGAAATGGTTTGCTGACAGCGTATGAAAATCTTGCAAATCGCTTTCATCCGAATTTCCTGCTTAAAATTCACGGAGGTGCCCAGCTGTTGGCAAATCGATTTTCGAGAAAACAACAACAGCGATCGAGTTACGAAATTCATTTCTTAGAAATCGTTACTGCACATAGATTGTGAATGTTTGTAGGAAGTCGGTGTGTCCCCAAAGCTTGTTTTTAAACTTAAGCAGGGAATTGTCGGTGTGCCTTCCTGAAATTTGGCTGCTCTGAGGTTTTGTTCATGTAGGTAAGGTTGGTGATGATGATTTCGCTATTCATTTAATCAGATTCCTATTCTAATGAAAATTCAACGTTATGCAACTGGTGTCATTTTACCTTATTCATCCAAAGTTCAGATTTTAGGCGTGACGTACTCGTGTGAACATTGCTGTTATTTTTGTACTGATGAAATTTGGTTTTAGTTAGCGTTTGATTTTCTGAAAACTAAGCATATTCGGGAATTGTCTTTAGATAATGTTGACATCTGTATGAAATCAGATTCACATCGATATGTTAGTTTCATGGTGGCTTATTTTGCTTAGGCCTTCAAAGATCTCAAATTTGTTTATTTTCTCCCATCTCAAGTTTGCAGAGCGAGACTTTTCGAAAATCACACTGGTCATCTTCTGTACATGGCATCTACGGCATACAAGTTCGGTTGTCCCCAGAGTCAACAGAGTCGCTTGCTGGTGGCCATCCATGCGAATGACGCGAACGCTGCCAAACAGGTGCTTGAGCAAGGACTGGATCCGGACGTGAGATTTCACACGGGATTCAAACAGAAGCCTGCGATTTGTTTGTGTGCCGAACGAGGTAGCGTCCAACTCGGTAAGTATCATAATGCGCCGTCTAGGCACAGCAATCGATGTCCTAGCATCTCCAAAAACCTGGCAAATGGGCCAATATAATATTTCGTATTTAGTTAACGTGCTGCTGAAGTGTGGTTGCAGTGTCAACCAGACGGATTCGAGCGGATTAAGCGCGCTCCACATCGCGGCCAAACACGGCCACATAAATATTATGGGAATCCTTCTCAAGCAAAGGGCCCACGTCAATGCGATCACAAACCAAAGACGGCTCACACCGCTACACCTGGCGTCGCAGAGGCACCATGTAGGCAAGTAAAACAGAAAAATTAACCAGCTGATAGTTGCGATAGTATGATAACACTCGGAATCAACACTAAAGGCTGTGATGTCAAAGATTTGCGCAGTAGGAAATTTTCCAAGAATGCTGTACTTTAACGTTTCTGAGATTTGCCAAAAACATGTCGTGAAGCGGTCAACAGATCTTTGGCTGTTGAAGGTGGCTGATCCACAATGGCATGCTTCCAAGCAGAAATTCCGTTTCGGATAAGTGAGCTAAATCCATTATTCATTCAATTCAATTAAACTCAGTACCCTGCAGTCAGCAAATATATGCCGTGCGGCAGTGGGGTGTAATCCATCAACCCAATTTAATCGATAATTGTTGTCGCATTAGGGTGGACCCCAACATCATTGTTGAAATGAATGTCTACAACCTTACTGCTATCCTTTGGAACAGAATTCCAATGTCTGATGGCATGCAAAAAATATGACCAACTATATGCATCCGAATGGGCATGCAATTCTATTAGCGGATTTGAGTGACATGATATGATGTTTTCAAAAAACTTCGCCTGTGGGCATTTCCTTCGTAATCAACATTTTTGAATGCAATTTTCCACAAAAATGCTGGAGAGACCCAAATAACTGGTGATACGCCACTTGTGGTTGTTCAATGACCTCAAAGAATAGTCAGGTTTTCCGCTATTGGTAAAAGTTTGTGAAACACGTGACTGGGACTACTCACTTGTCCGAGAGGCTCATGCTCCTGGTTACCGTTTCCAGAAGTGGTCCGTATGCTGCTGGACGCCGGCGCCGATGTGAACCGTGCAGACGCACAGCATCAAACGCCACTTCTCCACGCCTGCATCCAGGGTCATGCTGGCGTGGCCCAACTTCTGCTGAGCCACGGCGCCTGTGTCAATGATTGCACACCGAGCGGAGAAACGCCACTGCTGTTTGCTGCCGGAGACATGATCCCGGACCCTGCTCTCGTCACCCGCCTCCTGCATGCAGGAGCCCGGACGACCTGCACGAACCAGCATGGCGAGACGCCGCTGCACGCCCTGCTCCGCAACAGAGGTGTTCGTAGGCTGAAGACCATGGAACTGCTGCTGAACTGCGATTGCGACCTTGACGCCAAAACCAAACTGGGTCAGACACCGCTCCACCTGGCCGTGCTGGAACGAGACCCAGCTGCGGTTGCACGGCTGATCTCGGCAGGCTGCGCCGTGGAGTGCAAGGACGAACTTGGGCTCACGCCGCTGTTCTACGCAGTCCGCAGTAGCAACTGCGAGATCGCCGCAGTGCTGTTTGCGGGCGGGGCCCGTGTCCACCACAGCGACTGGGTCGGCCACCAGGAACTGATGGCTGGCACAGGCGACCCTGCGCTGCTCCTGAGGCTCATTGAAGAAGGCAACAAGTGCCCCACGCTGGCCCAGATGTGCCGCAAGGCCTTTAGAAACCACTATGGGCCTCAGGCGCACATGCTGATCGGGAGGCTGAGGATTCCCGCTTTGCTCAAGCGGTACTTGTCCTTTGGGACGCTGTGAGTATGTGAAGCCTGGATGTTGGTCCCGGAAGGAATTTGCGGCAGCAGACCAAACCCAAGGATGATGGACTGGAGTACTGTATAGTGTTGGGTTTTTTTTTTTTGGGCGTAAGATTTGAAATCTTTGGTCAACTTGCCAATCTTACTTTTGTAAGACGTTCTGAGCGTCCTGAGGAGTAATAAAACTAACTCCGAATTGATAAATCTTTTTCATTTTTGCTAAGGTTTACAGAGTACTAAGTATGAGAGACACTTGCAGCAAGCGACCGATCTCATGCTTATAAGATGCCGCGAGTATTCAAAGCCGGATTAGTGCCAGCATGCTGGCGTTGGGTTATGGTTTTGGACAATTTTATTTTGGCTGACATAAAACAGGGATGTCATCAGTTGCAACACCAGTTTCACTATTGTAGACTGACATTTTATGGCAACGGATATACCTTGTAGGTTTTTGTTTTCGCTTTTTTGATTTTCCTGGCATTTACAACCTGTTGTAAACTTATTTTTTTAGCAACAGACCAATCTCACGTCTATAATGTTTTGTGTAGTTGCTGCTGGTGAACCGTTTTTGATTTTTGTTAATGTTTACGAGGCATGATGAGCTGAAAGGAGTTTACTGAATGTGCCGCAAGTGAAGAAACAGACTGTCCCAAAAAAAATAAAATGCTCTTAAACACAAAGGTGTCCACCAACCGTAAGAATCCTATTTTATTGTGAAATGTACTCCACTTAAACGGATTTGTATCATCCAGCAATATTAATAATAGAGACGAATATACAATACAAAACTTGTTTACATATTTTACATTCTGGTCGAGAATCTACCGAGAATGATTCTCTGTGTGCGGGACTATTTAGTACACTTATATTCTGGGATGCTGAGGTAGGCCCTTAATTATTAATCTACTCAAATGGGGCTAGAGGATTGAAAATAAAGGATATAAAAAAATTTACACTGTAATAAAGATAAAGCTTGCACGGACGTGCTAAATGCGTCATAAAAATAGTTCAACAGTTTTGCTAGGATTGCCATTCAATCGAGATTAAAAGCGATGCGGTGCTGATTTCCAGGTAGCTGCTAGGCCAATCTATGAATTTTTGGAATAGACCGACTTATTGCCTTAATGATTTCTGGACACTAAAATCTAGATCTATCATGATTATGAAGTTAAACCAATTCAATGCCAACCAGATTTAGCAAGGCCCTAAACAACTGGCAGTTTATGCTAAAATCACAAAATGGACAATCTTGTACTAATGTAGGCTTTCAGTGAACAAAATGATTTCCTTTTGTCACAGAAGAAGTTGTTTGAGCATATGAATCTTGCACCTTATTTTCTAATTAAAATACTGGGAGGCCATTTAGCGAACCTGTTTTTAACAAGGCACATAACGGTATATCTTATATATACTATAGCCCTATTTCCATGACTTATTATAAAATGTAATTAAAAGTGCAACTTAAAAATTGACATAGCTGTCACAATGCCTCGATTATCTCCTTCATTTAAAAAAAAGTATAAAAATGTTGTAAACTACAGATTTTTCTTCCTCAAGCTGTTATCTTCTTGCAGCTAGGATTCCAGCAAAAATGAGCTTCATGCAGTTTCCTCCATTGAGATTATGCACTACTTGTATTGATCGACAGCACAACACAAGATGAACGTAAATATTATGCCCAAGATCTATAAAAAATATGCAAATTAATGATGAATTGACATTTTTAGAAAAAACTCGCATATGATCGATTTAAACACACTGCTATGCCATAAAAATTTACTAATATTAGTAAGTTAGGTAGCGACCTATCATAATACTGATATTGTATCAGTATTGCCCCTTATAAAGTTTGCGTACCTGAGATAATCCAATGCCAATCCCTACCGCCATCAGAACGGTAAGATGTGTGTTCAAAACGTCCTTCATCGCATCATAGCAGCCCTAAATAATGTTTCGGAATGTAGTTTACTGATGTTAAATCTAGGAACATCTGTAACGGGGAAAAAGGGTCCTACCTTCATGTAATTAGAATTTCTCTCATTGGGTTGTTTTGTGCATAGATCATCTTCGGGAATGAACAGTCTCTTATCTTTCAACTTGCAACATTGAACAGGCATTAGCCCCCTATGTCTGTCCCAGTTAATAACATTGTGAAAGTCTTGGAAATCACGCACACCGCAGCATTCCAACTAAGTTTTTGAATGAAAAGGTGTCGTCAGTCATATTTCCGGATTCAAAGGTAGTTTTGCTTTCTCATTCTTATACATTCTCACCTCGGCCATCATCCGATTCCATCCGAACGTGATGGCGTTGTTCCCGGTACCATTCATGTACTGTTCACGTAAAACTCTATCCATGACAGCAGTCGCAGTTTCTTCAAACTGAAACGGACACGGGGTCACCTCACATTTAATGACTGATCTGATAATTGGGGCTGTGTATTAAGCGAAACTTACATTTTTTTTAGCCACGGCCGCGTAAATGCCAGCCGAAACTTCCAAGCCAAGAATGACCATTAAACAGATAGCGTACTAGAAGTAAAATTCGAAATTGTTAAATTAGACTGCCGACTGTCACGACAATCTGTTGAATCCTGAACCAGTATTTCTTAAATTTTTCCTCTCCGGAATTGCAGGACATTTTGCCCTAAAACATTTTTCAGAAATCTCAACACGCCCAGAATGCCGTAGCACATTTCTTGAAAAACTAAATTGTCTACCCACATTAGAGCATTTCAGCCGGTGCAGGAGTTAAATTCAGAGTTAAATACCTCATGTTATCGTCATGTTAACCTCGTGTTACATTTTATTTTATACTACGTTATTTAAGAAACAAGCAAATGAATAAAAAAATAACTTACCAGTTATTCAGCAGACCTTACTTGAGTGCATGATTGACAGAAATAGCAACTTCGTTCCGATTTGAATTACACTTTCCAGGTGTGGTTCTTTTTTCGTCGTAACCACGGCAACGGCTCGTTCGATAGTGGTTCGATCTAATACGATTTATTGGTTTCCTGGAGATTGTAATTGAAATTTGAACGAAGCAAATCACGAATAAAAAACTTGTCCGCAATATAGACAATATTTTTATCAATCTGATACTAAAGTACGTACTGCTGAATAACTGGTAAGATAATTTTTCATTCTTTTGCGTGTTTTAAAAAACATAGTATAAAGGAAAATTTCTTGCTGTGAGAATCTAACTTTCCCCTGCCCCGGGCTATCCGTCTTCACCTTAACTTTCAAGACATTTTCAGGGTAAATAAACTAGATAATAAAAAAAATATTGGTGCCCTTTGGTGTCCGCTATAGGCCTAGTAATTCTAAATTTCTGACGACTGTCTGGGACCCTGTCACCTACCATAGACAGACAGCATTGAGATTCTCTGATTGCGCCGCAGCAACCCAGGAACGAGAAGACAATGGCCGCTGACCCAGCAGCTATTAGTATGTAGCCAGTTTGCAGGATGACATTGGGGGTCAGTTCGTTTGGTAAATTGCTGGTGTAGCTGCCATCGTCGCCTCTGATGGCACCGGCCACACGGACCAAAGTGTGAATTGCTTCAGTGTCGAAAACCATCCACAGGCCAGTGCCCAACACGACACCGCCTCCCAACTGAAATGGAGATTTTCTAGTTTTTATCATAAATTACATGGTATCTATCATATGCTAATGGTTAATCTGTTACTCTGTTACTTTGTTTTACCTGCAAAGCCATATTTATTGCCAATTAATTCAATAAAAATATTCCAAATATAATTTTTTTTTCCATTGTGTATATTATGTTATAGGAACTGATATTTTTGTATAAATCCAAATTATCCCATCATTTATAAAGTAAGGGAAGAGTGACAGATTTCTCATATGCAGGTATAAACCAAATAGGAATGTGACTCACGAAAAAGACGACATTGAAGAAAAACAGGCAGTATTTTGCGCAAGTGGGAACACAGCCAAGCGTCATTTTGAGTTTACCTTAAAATGGGAAAATGCATATCAAGAATATTTAAATTCAGCTCATTCAATTTCACATTTTCAGTAAAAGTTAGTAATACTGCACAATTATTGCAATTTTTATACAGCATAGCCTACTCATTGCATTTCATAATTCTGTCAATTATTTGCTACTAAAATGTGCAAGGGTCTTTATGGTCGCAAAAACTATTGGTCCATATTGTCAGCATTGAGCATTAGATCAGATTACTGCATGATTCATTCGCAATTTTATCATCCTTATTTATTGTATTGAAACCCAGCATGCGGATATGCCAGGCACACTGTAGTCTGTTAATTGCACTTAATATTTAGCATTAGGCCTAAAATATTGCATGCAAACACGAACGACACTATCGTGACTGCATTTTTTGGTTGGAAACCAAGCACCGCAGCTCGAATGTTTCCACCCACAACTATGCCAGCCTAGCTCCAGAGGAATCAGGCTTTCTTCCTACATACCAATTATCAAAGAGTTGACCTTCCTTCACAATTGAAACTCGCATAACGCGCTGTTAACCTGCTTTGTTGCGGCCACATTATGGTTCAAGAAAAACAGGTTTGCATGACCACGGCGACCTAAAGTTGAGCATTCACCACTGATTCTCTACTCCTATGTTGGTTTACTCAGCGAGCTTGGCTATCATTCACAGGGTGATCGATGCGACATCACGACAACGCTTCGGAATCATTGATTAAAATCGGGCCACTGTTTCCTGACAGTTGCTATGGTTGCGAGGCGCTACGATCAGCTGCGAAATCAGTAATTCAAGGCACATTTCCATGCTCATCCCACTTTGATAGCAGCTGACAATCGATCGTAATTTTCCATCCATGTACTAGTCATACATATTGTACATCTACTCTTCCGAATGCTGGCTACAATCAGCCAGGATTTGTAAATGAAGGGTGGTTCCTTTTCAACTATACATGTATACATTACTTCCTTGGTTATTGGGGCAGTTTGTGCATGCTGTGCAATGGGTCAAAACCTGCGATATATTTAAATTTTTGAAGATATTTCAGCTTTCTCTCTCTTGATCGAGTACTGAAAGTACCATTGCGTTTGCAGTAAAAGCCAGCAACAGCTATTTTGCAGTAGGGCCTAATTTAGTTTATTTTTGCAGTTTTTTGAGTACCAAAATAACAGCAGCTCTACTACATAATTTTTTTCTTGGGAAATGCATTTTTGAGGATAAAATTCTCAATTCACGAATGCGTGATTTGCCAGTGTTGTATAAAACCGTGCAGCGCTGCAAAGTCCATAATGGTGTACTAAAGCATGCATATGTTAAGCACAAATTTCAATTTATGAATGCATGATTTGCTAATAAAGCATAAAAAATAGCACACCAGCACTGCATGATCGGGAACATGGCATTGCTGTTGTTAAATTAAAATAACAGGTTATGCTAGAAAAAATTCAATTTTAACATCTCTATAATCGACCACTCCCATCATTTTTGTATGCAAACACCTTACCATTGGCAAAAAGTTACGTGCATTAGAAAGTTTGGGCTGCAAGAAAAACGTTATCTGTCAACTAAACGATGCATACTGCGTATCTCTGGTAGAGAATCTCATGTGCAACTAATTCATTTTTATTTTATTATTGTAAGTTTTTTAAAATTAAAAAAAAAATTCAAAATGGCAGCAGAGAAACTTTCTGGTGAAACTTTCAAAATGGGAACGGTCCAACTAAACTTTTGATTTTCTGTTTGATATATCAATAAATATCGGTATCAGTCACTTACTTTTGATTTCCTTGTGCTTGGAGATAGTTTACTGTTGCTATCACGTTTAAAAATATTAATTTTAAGGCTTTTATCTTTAGATTAGAACATCGAAATAATAGCAACACAGCCAACAACCACTGCGCAAATGTTGATCATAAGTCTACTCTGCTATAAATTGAGTGACACACCAACTTACATAGGGTCACACTCCATTGAAAATCTTTAACCGGAAATGCTAGTACCACTAGCAGAAGTTGCGTCTAATTTTAGTGGAAAAAAGCATGGAGTGTCGTAGTTCCTTATGTTATAAGGCGACACTCCCAGCATAATCTACTGAATATTATACTTTCACATTCAAAAGATAACATTGTTACCAGAAAATCATCCCTGGGTATTTTCAACCTCGACAGTTTCATGATTGATTCGTCAAAACAGGTAAATAAGCATCTGATATTTTTTACAATAAGGATTTAGCGTGGATGGAGACGTCCTTATGGTCGCCATATTGGTTTTCATCTCAGAATGATGAGTATCATTCACTAGTATCATTCAAAAGTGCAACGGCCAGTTAGCAATTTAGCATACATTTCTCGACTAATCATTCTAATGCGAACATTGAGCTTCGCTTTAGTTGAATCAAATAATGGCGCGTTTGGTTTTGCTGCTATAAATGCGAAATTAGCCGAATGGGAATGCCTGGCCTAGCTATCGCGGAATTTATGGGTGGCCATTTCAAAGCACGGCTGTTTTTTGAAGCGCCGTAGATTTAGTTACAAAGGTCGCCGCCCTTTGACGTTTTGGCGCTGCCGACGTTCTTTTGGAAAGTTTGCGTGCTCCATTGCTCACTTGAGTTCATCAAATTCTTCTAAAAAGTGCGGATTTTTAATGAATTTCTCTCACAAGTTGGTTTTATTTTTGTTAATCTAATAATTACTGCTTTTGTTTACAGAATGTCGGCATTTGCGCAACTCGCAGAAGCGTCTAGTGTGTGGTTGGACAAGGTTCGCCACGACAAATTTGAGCAAAGATACCATTGGGCCCAAAGCAAGGTATGGCAAGAATAAAGGAAAATACATGTAGGCTAACTGAAAAAGTTAAGAGTTGTGTAAAGGTTAAATGTACACGCAACTATTTGATGAAGAGGTCTAGCGACACAATAATTAGAATTTAGATAATAAGACATATTTTTGAACGTATATCAATGAGGCACGTGGCCAGATAACCGGCATATAGTTGTGGTTGTTGAAAGTTTGACATATCGTTTTGCAAGCCAATTTTTTACGAATTTTTTTCATGAACACATTTTACCCCGAAAATATACACACTAGTATGTAAAAAAGTTGATGATATATGTATATTGTTGAGATGGCTAGAAATCCGGCCATAAGTATTTTTAGTTCTTGAAAGTGCTCAAATTTATTATCTCGATATTAATTTTATTATGGAATTTTATTCATGCCCACCTTTTTTGCTCAAAATTATAAACAAATGGCATATATTCTTGCACCTATCACGGATTAAGGTGGTGGCTAGAAATCCGGCAAATGCATTTGTCTTTCACAATAGAATGCACGGCAATTCATTTGACAAGCTCAATTATACTTGCACTAGGCATCGATCACGAAGGTCAGTTGGGATGACCCTAGTGTCAACTTGACCAAGTTTGGTTGAAATCCGTTGAATAATATTCCAGTCTATAGTGTGAAAGAACACACAGACAATTGCCAATTATGTATATGGATGCTGTTGTTTATGCGCATTTACAGAAATCATTAGCATTATTCATTCATCAGGAAGATTTTTTGATGGTTAACTTTATGACTTGGAGGTTTCATCAACTTGTGTTTTTCAAAAATAGTTTTATGCTTTCGCACGCCTGCTATGACACTGTTTTGCGATAAAAGCTAGATCGCCTTCGACAAATGATTATATGACAATATCTGTCAGTGAAATTATCCAGTATGTCCTGAACCTCAATCGTGGTTTGCTGTTATGCAGGATTTGCAGCGCATAATCGAGACCCAGCCTAAAATTGGTGATAACAAGGCGACTAGCCAAAAGGAAAGCAACGCAACTGGTGCTTCCAAACGAAGCAAGCAAGTGGAGAAAGTTGTCAGTTTGCCAACAAAGAAGGTATCTGCTTTGGACTTACACTTGGAACTGTTTTGTTTAATGTCGTACTCGTGTCTGTCGATAGAGCTGTTGGTAGGCTACTGCAAAGTTCAGGTGTAAGTCTAAACTTGGCTCTCAAAAACGCAGTTTGGAGGGCAAATGCATGCTGGCTAGGTAATGTAACCAGGTCAAAAACTAGTCGTTGTTAGTACGTTTCACAATACTTCACGATTAGTCGACTACAGTAGAATTCCGGATATCTTAAAAGCATGGGACCAAAGCATTTTCGGTTGATTCCAGCTCCATAGGAATATTCGGATAACCAACTTTTTGATATGGCAGCTACTTTACAGCTACGCCACTCTGAAGAGTACCAATTCTCAATATGTTGTTTAACATTGATATCAGTCTAAAATTATGCATGTCATTAACAGGATTCCACCAGACTTTCGAAACACATGATTATTCGCCTGTAACTTCTTTGGAACACCCTGTATTCTACCCTGTATTCACCCTGGGGTTCTACTGTATTAGACTTTCCTGTGCATCGTCCATGGCTGATGGAGCATTACTTTAAATATCCATGAACGCCCTGACCAGATAATCACGCTCGAAAATCTATAAAATTCAGAGTTTCTCGGCAATATCTGACATCAATCTATCATTATTGCTCTGCTGCTGTTAGCACAGTATCTTTGTTTGTACGATATTCAGTGTTAAAACTAAATGTTTGGTCATTCAGGCTCACACAAGCTAAACATCTTAAACGCATTTAAACCCTAAACCTTATAACTCACTAATCATTCACGCTATAACTAATAGAGCGAACACAAAGCTTTCCTACTCATGGTTTTTGTCTTTTTGCCAGGCATGTGCGGGATCCTCGGCAGGAAACCTTTCTTCCCTCGCTGATGAAATTGCACGCGCTCGTCAGCATATTAAAAAATCACTTCAGTGTGTGAGTAGGATGATGCATTTTAAAACCTAGTCATGTTCAGTTCGAGACTTTCATCCATTTGTGCGTATCATCATCATCCTTTTAACCTACGAAATGGTCTCCTTTTTGTAGATCAGTTTTTACCCGATATTTACTAGCTAGTAGAGCTAACTATCAGCTTTGCATTCTCTCTCACCTTGCTTGTAATGTTACGCTTTCTTTGCTTTAACCTTCCCTAATTTGTGGACGATGCCCTGCGGGTTTGGGCTAACTTCATAAAATTCAACTAAACTGCAGCTTGTCAGAACACTTGTGGAATCTTGAGCATAGGCATGCATGTGTGAATAAATTCAGCTATAGAATACAAGTAAATGCTCTTATTGGTCATTGTACATTTGAGGGGTTGCATTGCAATGTAGAATATAAATGTTTAAGTAGTGCTTACCAACCAAAAACTGTTCTTTCTCATCATTATTTCTTAAAATTTTATCACCAAAAGTGCCCTGAAACTTATATCGGTGATTGTAGTGTATATCACTATTTTTTAAAATAATTTGTTGAAAATTTCCTAACAATTTTAAGGGTTCATTGAACATTGACTTAATGGACAAACATAGATTTTCAGAAGATCCCACTTTTCAATGTGAGTTTTGGGAACATTTTGAAAAAGTCAAACACTGCAATAATCCATTTCAATGAAGCCATGGGTGTATATTTTTTAACCAGTTTTAATTTTAACAATGTTGAAATGCAGTATCTTGTCGATATAGCAGGATGGAAGTCTGCACGAGGAAAGTGTTTCCAATGATGAGGTTTCAAGGCTTTCTCAACGAATCAAGGATTTGGAGTCCATTGCCAATTCATCGGATAAAGGTATGGCACTGATTTATGCTTTTGGTCCCATTCTGTGTCAGTGGAAACTGACAATGTTGTCTCGGATAGCTGTAAATGCACTCCAAAGTCACATCAACAAGCTGGAAAGTCGCATCGCGGTCCTTGAAAAGGCTGTCAGTTCAAATAAAAATAAGGATAATGTGATCAAAGTAGAGCAACCGAGTAAAGTCACCAAAGCAACTTCTACTTCGCCCGCTGTAGTGAAAAAGGTACAAATGATCACATAAATCTAATTCTAGAGCAAATCAAAATTTATTACTTCCGGACTTTCTACTTTTAATTTAAACAAATTTGATCATTTTTAGTAGTTTTTCATGCTTTTTTGCTCTATTTATGTGCAAATTTCCTAATTTCTTATGAATTGTGATTTCTAAAGGAGGAGGATGATGACATCGACTTGTTTGGCTCTGATGACGAAGTAAGTGAACTTTATCTTCGAAAAACTATCATAGTTCTGCTTGGCTGTGTTTTTAATTCTTGTTGTTTTCATTGTTTAGGATAATGAGGATAATGAAAAACTTAAACAAGAAAGACTACAAGCTTACGAAGCAAAAAAATCTAAAAGTAATTTAGGATAAGGCTTTATTGAATTTGCGAACATAGTTTAATTAAAGGATGGAGATTGGAGTTTGTTGCACATTTTAACTTCAGACTAAATATAAAGATGTGTTTAAAAAGAAAAGAAAATACTTCTTAGTCAAGAGGTCGTTACAAACACCAGTTATGGTGCTAGTTCTACAAATTACACAATGCCGGTTCAACACCAGTTCAAACAGTTATGAATTTGATTTATTTGCTAAGGTGTGTTATTTTTCTCATTTTCCAGAACCAGCTTTAATCGCGAAATCAAACGTTATTTTGGACGTGAAACCTTGGGACGATGAGACAGACATGAAGGAAATGGAGCGCAAAGTTCGTGAAATTCAGTTCGATGGGCTCGTATGGGGAGCATGTAAGTTTGCCACTAAACATTTTCAGTAACAGCAAGATAAATACAAATTTTACGTGACTGTACATTTATTTGGAAACAGCTAAGTTAGTCCCATTAGCCTATGGTATTCACAAGCTTCAAATTAGTTGCGTCGTGGAGGACGAAAAAGTCAGCGTTGATTTGCTGCAGGAACAAATTGAAGGCCTTGAAGAACTTGTGAGTAGATCATATTATCTTTATGAACTACATCAATGAAGACTATCTGAACACCATCATTTCATCGATTACTCTTTTCTCAGGTCCAAAGTATGGATATCGCTGCATTTAACAAAGTTTAACAGAAATTGTTCTATGTGTTTGTGAATTAAATAAGCGATGCCCGATTGACATAATTTGTAAGTTTTGATTATCATTATTTGTGCAACTCATCTTGCGCTCTTGCGCTCATAAATGCTTAGTTTATAAGGTAACTAGAAAAAGTTGTGAAACTGATTACCACACTGCGACAGCGATTTTTAATCTTTTTGGTGGACTTGTGGACATTTTTAGGAATGATGGAATCAACATGATTAGTCATGATGATAGTTGTTGGACAAACAACCTGAAATACAGATGTGAATTTTCTTCAAAATATTTTTAACCTAGGGAATACTAAGGAAACTCCTTTTTTTGAAATACAAGTTAACCAGGACCTTTTAGAGGACGTACTGTTTCAAAAAATTCCATAAGAGATTGATGATGTTGGGAATGCCTCGACCCACAAATTGAAGTTCGTAAATTGTTAACTTTTGTGTCCAAAAAGCCTAAATTGCTCGAACAAATAGGTTTTCCAGCACGGCATCTACCTAGTCTGCCGCGTAAATGAAATACTAAGAAGTTCAAGAACAACACAATTTTATGCGATGCATTTAGACGACAGTTTATCAGTACACAGTGTGTAAGTACAGATATTTACAGATGGCACATGCTTGCTTCTTTTGAAAAAGAAATGCATTGCACATTATGCGTTTGGCCAAACTTCCAGGAATGAAGACTACATCCTTGGAACCTGATGAATGTCTTCGACGACCAAACATCCGCAGAGAATGTCGTACACTGTTCGATGAAATGGAAAAAAGAGCATAGTGACGCACGCAGGAATGAAGAGTGCCATGGAAAAGTTCTTGATGATCGACCGAAGTAAGGCCCTGTAAACGAGTCAAGGAAAAATCTCGTAAGGCTCAACGATACACAGGTCGATTGACAAGTTCTTTTTTGTTTCATGGCTATTTGGATATGCGAGAGTTTGTTATATCGGATTGCGATGTTACCAAATGAATCGTTTGCTTGAGCTATGTTCCTTAGGATCGTGTGCGAAGCTGCTTATCACATAGCAAAGTCAATTTTAAAATGTTTGTGCAATTTGTACTACCCTGGGCAGTTCATTTAAGCAAATTCCTGTCATGAATTAATCTTACTGACCATCCAAATCCGATGTCTCTGGCTGGCCAAACCAGCACCCGGCTTCCTTGCAGGGGCTGAATGCTCTCGCAAGACACGACGCGCAGACCCAGAAGACTTTTTCCAGGTGTGGCCCCGCCTACTCCATTGGTCCCCTGGTGTAAACATAGGGCCTCGAACAGGCACACCACAATGCGGTGAATTAGCTCCAGAATGAATATTTCGGACGTAATTTGAAGGGCGAATTTGTAGTCGATCGTACTTCCTTTGTTGTCGGATTCGTCATACTTTTGCAAATCTCTATAAATAATAATAAATGGATTCAGTCAGACTAGATTTTAAGTTTAGCCCAAAATGAGTATCATTTTCCTCAACATAAATTTCTGGATATGCGTACATCATGTCGAAGAAATCCATAGCGATGAACGTGAAAAACAGCTTCAACAGAAAGAGTATTGCAAAGTCGACGAATTCTGCCGTGAAACGCCTCCATAGACTCGGGATTTTATATTCTCTTCCTAGAAATGACAAATATTCTGTGAATTCTCTACATAGACTTGGAGCGTTAAATACGACCCAAACCCAGCAGGAAATGAACTTCAGAATGTAACCAATATAGCCAAATGTAATTTCATTTCTGAATTTCTTTTATTGCAGGTTTCGGACTTGGGATTTCCAAGCTTTGCCCGCAGCTGACTCCAGCTGGGTATAATATCAAGGGCCCAGTAGAGCCCTCAATATACCTCTAAGCTCAGCTAATCGACCCAATGCTGCATTTTGGACCCTAGGGACGTTGCCTATCCTCCTGTCATGGATGATGTTGCTGATTTGGGTGAGGATCTGCCTGAAGACGGACGTCCAAGTGGCCGGACCTTGCCCAGGGGTCATAGATAAGGGCCTGGTCTCTCTCATTTGGGCCTGGTGTTGCTGAATGGCCATCTGTTGCATGAGAAAATAAGGTAAGGTTGATGCCACATTGTGCCAATAGTATGACACAGAAGCCTGTTGGATCCATTTTTCGACGTCTTTGGCGTATTCGGCTGCCGTTTTGTAGTGATGGCGGTTGGGGGTGAACCAAACAGATGAAGCCGTTAAGCCCTCGCCGTTTGCGGTCTTTTCACTCATTTTTGGGCGTGCTTTTCAAGCGTTTACTAAACAAAATTTCATCATCGAAAAAGGAAAATTCATCCCCATAATCAGCTGACAGACGATGTACAAGATGGCGCTCGGAAAGCAAAACCTACGGAGCCCTCATGGTCACATTGGCAGTATTGAAAACTTTATGAGCCTTATTCTTCATTGTCTGAACGCGTGGTACTAGAAGGGCTCCGTAAAGAAAGTTTAGTAAATGTTTGGGGTGGCATGTTGTTGTTGTGCTGGTACACTGATGTAATCGAGGTCACTACGTAAGGAGGCGTTGTAATTCATCTGTTTTACTCAACTAATTGCTCTAATAACTAAGTATATTTCACAATAATTTGTTTGTGCCACAACTAGATAGCCATTGGCATGAAAGTCCGTCAGATAGCAATTGGACATCATAGTGAATGTGCTGACTAGTGGATCTACATGACCTTGTCCATGATGTGAGTACCCTATATCGTTGCCAGGCATAATTTGTGGTTAATTTAGTAGAATATTTGAGTGGAACAACCGATTTGCAATCGGTCCAGGGCCTGGCAAATCACTTGTTTTCGTACTCAAAGACTTTGTGGGGTCGTCCATAAATGCTGACATCACTTTCTGCTTATTATAGTTTTAGCTCACTCTGACTCTATGAAAATGATAATCAAAACCTTTTATGTGCATTAATTAGATTGTTAACAAAATTGAGCATTGCACAAACTGGCAAGGGGCCATCCATAAAGAACCTCTGGGAATTTTCGCAGTTTTTAAGCGAGCCCCTCTCCCCCCGTCGGGTTTTTCCAAACCCACCTTCCCCCCCCCCCCCAATGTTTTGTCCGATTCAGAAAACGCTTTCACATGATACATAATGAGTACATAATATTAATTTTAATTAAATTTCCTTAACTTTACCAGGTTTTCCAGTTCAGAAGGGTAATAAATTTCTAACTTCAAATGATATACGGCGAAAATTTTAGAAAGTCTAGATCACAAAATGATGGATTTTAGCTCACAATTTTGTGGAAGAAAATATTAATATTAACGATTAAGGGAATGCCGATTGTGCAATATTTTAAAAATTACAGGAAATAATGTTTTTTTTTAACGTCTTACGAAATTTAAATTTTTTTATGATGAAAACGCTGTAGGTCATTTTCTTTGTTTAAAGACTTGGTCCATATACCTAGGCGAAATTTTTCTAAAAAGTATATCACAAATACAACTTTTCCAATCCATAAGCGCAGAAGATCCAGATGTCCACTTTCCTTGAACCCCCCTCCCCCCTGTCTGGCTGTGTCCG